>JAYJMB010020148.1:18580-36846 GCA_036873735.1 Pouteria campechiana
AAGTATCAAACAAGCACAGCTGGGTATCACAGAAAAGGTAATTATCATATAGCTTAAAAGCTGGATGATTGGTAGCGACACCTGCTTGTAGATCCACATAGATTGGCCCAAAGTATGAATCAACAGCATATTTTTTATTCAATTCTTCAAACCTAGTTGCTATATCAACTGGTTTGTTTTTCTCATCTGAACGATGCTAAGGATGGAAATATACTCCTGCAAATAGGCAACCCTTTTAGCATCCCAAGCACTAACTCCATTTTTAAAAGTTGAGGTATTTTCGAGCCTCATGGTGAGAATATAACACAAACTCTTTGCAGATGAGATAATGTCTCCAATGTTTAAGGGCTTGTAACAAAAGCAAAGAGCTCAAGGTCAAAAGTTGAATACTTCTAGCTTCCTTAAGTTCATTGCTGAAGTAAGCAATAGTTCATCCTTCTTGGCTAAGGACTGCACCTATGCCTATATCAGATGCATTGCAAGCCACTTCAAAGACATTGTTTAAGTTTGGTAGCTGTAGGACTGACATCATTGTCATTCTGGTCTTAATTTCTCTAAACACCACACTTGCTACTTCATCCAAAGAAAAGTTCCCTAGTTTAGGCAATCAGTAACTGGTGTCATTGTATAACTGATATTTTACAAAAAAAAAAAAAAAAAAAACTATGGAATGTAGCCAGCCCATGAAAGCTGCAAACTTCACTAATAGAAGTTGGAGTTGGCCATTCTAGGATAACTTTGACCTTTTTTGAACCTGCTTCGACCATAAATCCCTAGACATTTACAAAATCAGTTAGAAACATGCACTTTTTAAGATCATGATATAGCTTCTCAGCCATTAAGTGTCCTCATTACTTGTTTGAGAACTTCCAAATGTTCTTTCTTGATTTGTCTGTAAACCAAAATATCGTCATTGAAGTAACTAAAACAAATTTTACACCAATGGAGAAGTCCACCCTTGGTTTTAAATGTCATTTTCCAGTCATCTCCATCACAAATTCAGATTTAATAATAACCACTTCTGAGACCAATTTTGGAGAATCATACTATTTCCCATCATCATCTAGAGCATATAATCAAGTCCTGGTATTGGGAATCAATACTTGATAGTATTTTGTTGACTGCTCAACTACCTCAACTATCTATACACATTCTCAAGCTCATCCTTTTGGGTGTCAATAAGTTGGTATCATGCGAGGGCTGAGGCTTTCTTGAATAAAGCCCTTATAAAGTAGCTCATCAATATGCCTCTTCAGCTCTGCGTGTCCATATACCAAAAGGTTGGGCAACACGCTTTAGGTACTAAATCGATTTCATGTTGCATATCTAGCAAGGGTGGTAGTTCGTTAGGTAACTCCTCCGTAATGAGATCTGAAAATTCAGTCAAGATCTCCCTCACATAAGGATCATTGGTTTCCTATTGGCTGCCGTTGTTGACAATAACTTCACAAGCTAATGGAGTACAAACAACGCCCTGTGCTTTACTAAATTCTTCAAATTCCTCCATAGAGAACATACTGAAGGTCTTTGCAGTTGTCCTCTTTAGTTGTAGTTCATCATCTCTTTCAGGTAACAATCTAATTTTTCATACCTTAAACCAAAGCACGCAAGTGTTGGCTTTTCCACTTTGCTACACCTTTCCATCAACAAGGCACGGTCCTTCCCAATAAGATGTGTGAAACTTTCGCTGAGATTATAGCACATTGGACCAAATCTTCATATCAATCTCCCAGAGAGAGTAACTAGACATTGTTTAGTTACTGGAATTGTGGTTTCATTCACCCCCATGACCTTATAATAAGATTGAGTGCTTCATAGTTTTGAACTTCAACTTGTCAACTACATCCTGTGAAGCAACATTCGTGCAGTGACACTCTTCATCTTGGTGGATGTGATCTTCATCTTCTTCACAACAACTTGGTGGATGTAATCTTCATCTTCTTCACAACAACTAAGGTTTTTGGCAAGACATGTGACATCGTAGTGGCCTTTGTCGCCACACTTGAAACATTCAATGTCTCATTCTGCTTGCTCAATGGAATTTCATGTTATGGACTTCCAATTGACATCTCCCATTGATAGAGAAATTCTAGTTGTTGTTACTTTGCAGATTGGAATTGTTGTTGCCAGATTCTGAAAGGCCCAGTTGTTCTAAATAGGCTTTTGAACAATAGATTCCCTAGCTTGAGAACCAAAGTGTCTAGATGACTGCTGCTTGAATTGGTTCTCAATCTTGAGAGCCATCTGATGTACTTCACCAGTGTTAAAAAAATCAGGCAGTGGTTGTTTCCCACCTTATTTCAGCACAAAGTCTTGTCTTGCAATGGTAATAGTCTGGCAATTATCTTCTTCAATTTGGCAACAAACTATGAGATTGTTAAACTTCTCTACGTGTATTCTTCAATGATCATGGTTCTCACTTTTAACTGGATCAGTTGCTCATATACAAAATCTTCATAGTCAAGTGGAAGATGTTTGTCCCATAGCTTAAGCTTCATCTCATTCCAATGAGTTATTGGAGGCCTAAGCATTAGTTCTTCAATGCTATGCCACGGCACACATGCTGAAACTTTAAGCTTACTTTTAGCAAATTGGACCTTTCAATCCTCTGTCATACCACAACAATCAAAATAATCTTCTTGAGCAGATAACCAAACTGTAAATGGATGGAGATCTGACTTTCCAAAAAATTAGGTGGCAACTTTTTAGTGCTATCAGCAGCCAATAGTCCTCCATACCTATCTTAGCCCACCCTTCATTGATCATTGCCATGAAGGGATGCTCTAGGAGTTACTAACATAGCTTGCTCCAGGAGTTACTAAGCTAGCTTGATTTCTTGCTGGTCCAGGACTCATCCTTACCATGGTTAGCTCAATATGGTGAACATTGCTATTTTCTGCTTCAAGAGTGTATCCAATCTCTTCTTGATCAAGTGTTCCTTCATTTTGCTGCCACAGTCACTGGATTGGTTGTAATATGAGATCATCTAGCTCCTTGTGCTTCTAGATTGGTGACTCGATCTGTAACATCATCAAGTCTTTGCACAATTTGCAACAGCAAGACATTATGATTGTCAATCCTTAAGTCAACCTCCATGGTCCCTTCCACTTCTGGTTGCCATGAAGACAAAAATAAAAAGTGACTGCAAACCAAGGTCTCTGACACCCATGGCTCTGAATATCGTTATTGAATGCCGCATCGGTTGCCCAAAAGACGGATATGATACAATCATATTGTATCCGTATCAGAACCATATTGGCCTGGATCAGGTAGCTTTTGTTTAACCAAAATATTATGTGAAAGAATATCTAGAAAAAGAAAAAATTAACAGGTATAACAATATATAGCTTTTCTCAGTTTTGCACATATAGATGACGGTATATCAGTCCATTTTTTCCAAGAATAGCTGTAGCTGACTGTCAGTTTAGCTTGTGTTAGTTACTAATGTTTACATCATTTTTTTTTTATGTAAATGAATAGTATTACTTTAAACATATTTTACATGTTATGAACTAACCAATAAATAAAAATTACTACTTCATTTACATATTGACATTCAATTGAAAATGCAACATTTCAAAAATGAAAGATACATTTATTTTTAATTTTTAAATCTTAAAATTAGAAAATTATCTAAAAAATGGCATTCATTTTCAAAAGCATTTCAGCATAAAAAAGACACTTTCAAATCATCTAACATGCATATGAATTAAAGAGAATTCTTCTAAATTTAAATCCTTAATTTCTCATTCCCTAAAACTCAGATGAATATATGAAAATCACCTTTAATTCCCCATAAGCTTGTTTTTATTTGTCTAACATACTCTAATGGTATCAAAACTATATGTGAAAGGGATGGGAATGGAGCTTGAAAGAGAAATTTTAAATACCTCCCCCACCCCCAAAACCATACCCACCCAACAGAACCTTTTGTTGAATATCAGTTTAGGCAAATACGCTGTACTATACATTACGCCCTGTTTTTTTCAGCCCAACAAAGATAGGCCTGCATAGTGTCTCTGATTTTCAAAATCGTCCCAACAACAAACTGATGCAGCCCAGGACAAATGACACCTGGGTAAGAGTTTTGGCCAGCAGGTGGAAAACTATGAAAGGTAATGTAATGGTTAAGAGTTGGGGATCTACCTTCTTGGATTAATATTCTCAAAGGAATGACCACTTAAAATGCTATGATTAGTTGAGAACTCGAGAGAAACTTACATTCAACTTACATCCAAAATGCTTACAAGCAACCCCCTTTTATAGAGCACCTAAAAGGGTTCTAAACTTTCATTGGGACTTCCATTCCTTGGAGACTAAGATCCCTCCCAAACCTTAGAAAGTAACTTATTCTGATTACTTGCACCACATTCTAGGAAACTAGCTTTCCCTGAAATAATCTCTTTCCAAGATTCTACAAATATCTGTAACAGAACTCATAAGTTTCCAACAAATGTATTAACTACTATTGGGCTGGACTAATTTAGTTTATAATCTATACATTTTATTTCCAATTTTTTCTAAGTCTTCATCTGAGTGTGATTCCCATCAGAGATGCAGGAAGACTATTGCACACATCAAATTTAAAGGTCCATAACCTTCCAAACACATTTAAACAAGAATACATGAAGGTTGCAGTATTGCCCGGTTTAGATGCTTACACAATCAAAAAAATCATGGTCCTCTCAAGAAGTCATATCTAATCTAAGAAACAGTATATACAGAGGTCGAAAGTACAATTGAACAAATGCATACATGAAATATAAAGCATAATATTGCACATCCAAAAATAAGATTCAAGAATTGCATACTCGCTAGACCGTTCAGTAGTCATGGAGAGATAGCCAGCCAACCCAAATCTTTCTAGAATCCTTTTAACAAATAAATCTGGGGGAGCAAGAGCAGCACAGCATTGCAACAGAAACAGATCAAACTCTAATCCTTCTTTCCACCTGGAAATGAGAAACAAAAAGATTGAGCAACCACAACTTCGCATACCCTTTGGAGAAAACAGCATAAAGAAACCGTGCTCTAGCCACTCTGGGAATTTTGAAGCATGAGTACTAGAGAGTAATAAAAACATACCAACGGGCAGAACGATACCACTCGCAACTTAGTATAACAGCTTCACCATTCTTTCGCCACATTCCAGCACGTACCTCAGCGCAAAACACCCTCAACCTTAGTGGATGCTCCATCAAAAAGGCAGAAAACCCAACAGGATGACAGCCCTTAAGGACCTGTCGGAAAAAACCATGACAATCAACAGATAAAGATGCAGTAGGAATGGCACTCATGATTTCCACAGATTCAGAATCTCCATAACATTTTTTCAGTGACTTTTGTAGCAACTGTGAAAGCAATCGATGCAGAGGAATGTGAAATGATATTTCCTCAGAACTGACATCATATATTATTTCTGGCCATTCTTTCTGATTCAATAAACCCAAGACACAGGATTCAATGGCATATTGTGCCTCAACTGTATTACCACTAGAAACTGCCGAACTGGAGCAATTGTCCAAATCCATGTCCTCTACATCCACTGTGTTATCGTCCTGTGCTGCAGAAGTTCTTCCACAAACAGAAAACGATAAGCTGTGTGTCCCAGGATGCTCATCAGAATCAATCAATCTACTTCCAGACTTATCTGCCTCATTCAGGTATCCCCACATGACATCTCTTCCCTTCTGGATCTTTAATAATGACTTCCTCAGCAGCAAGGTATTATTCAGAGGTTTGTCACTACTCCCAGCAAACAAGGAACCCAAGAATTTCTTTGATGCAGCGCTGTGTCGTAGCCAATTTTCCATAGCTTTCAGGCATTCGAAGATCAACCATGTCGCAGATGATGGAACAGAAAGGCAACTCCTAGTTTCCAAATTTGTGCCTGACACCTGTGAGGAATAACTCAATAAACTGCTTCGACCTGCTGTACTACTTATTGAGCTTTGTTCAGAAAGTCTTCCAACTTTTGCATGCCTCAGGTTATCACATTCATCCAAATCTTGCATGATTTCTTCAGCATCATCTAGTGAAAAAGCTCCTGTGACTAACAGAGAGTTGATGTTTCCAATAGAATTCCCCAGCACAAAAGGAGTATGCATGTGCTCATTTTCCTCTTCCACATGAAGACCCGTTACCCTCTTTTGAGGGTCCATGCCTTGCACAAGAGACAAAAGTTCCATCCATGTTCTAGACATGTCTGGCACCTCGTGAATCACATACTTAGGAACTTCAGCATGGCTCATTATATAGCGAATATCATCAACCAAATGAACTGTGGTGTCATATAAATTTGACCACCTGCCAACCTGCAAAAGCATTAGCACAACTGTTCCACATGACACAGCAAAACCATCAAGAAATAATAAAATATAAGGCTTAACACAAGCTTAACACACAAAAAAGAAAAGCTATATAAATACACATGATTCACAGATGTAGAAACTATCCATGCATTTCTCACTGAAAATGGCATTCAAATTAAGCAGAGTTTTAATGGTTAACAATGAGTATAGAAACGATCCTCTATTCATGGAGAGTAACACAAAGAGCACACTACTCAAGGGTGATGGTATACAACAATCAATCAAATCAAAATCAATATTCATATGGTTAGCACCTTCAAACAGTTTATGATAATTTTTATATTCTACATCCCCTCAGCAATTTGGATGACCATCCTAATTTTCCGACAATGATATGGAACCTATTACAATATAAGTGCAACATCACCTTATGCACCATGAAGTTATGAACATTGTGATATACATTATACATGGAGAAAGAAAGGGGCATTTGCATATCATACCTTTTACAATCTTGCACTTTTTGACCCATAAGTTTTGATTTTGTATATAATAGCTTAAGGTTTGACAAAAATTGCATGGAAAATCCCTTTTCATCTTCTAAAGGACAATGCATATTTTGTTTAGAACAATAGATTTGCAGTTAAGACAATCTCATCCATATAAAACAAATACTTTTAAAGGAATTCATATTTGACTATTTGCTCATAGATCTCATAGGCAAGGAAAAAATTTTAATAGGTTAAAATGTTGTGGCTTCCATAGTCTTTTATCAGACAATATTTAAGTATCAAATAGAAAAGGTGATGCTAAAGATGAATGCCCTCTTAGAACTAATAAAAAAATCAAAATGACCCAAAAATTAAAATGTTATCCAGCCACTTAAAGAGCATTTTTGTCTTTAAACCACACCATGAAACAACGTTAAGTCATTCCATGAGGGGAGACACCTAATATGCAATTTATGTCAAACTTTAAGTCATTCTGTGCAAAATTGAAACTTATGGGTAAAAAAGTGCAAAATCACAAAACTTGATGTACAAATATGCAAATATCCCAAAAAGAAACTCTGATACTTCAACAGCATGTGAACAAGGAGGGAATGGTCAGACACATGGCACCTAGGACCTAGCCTTGGGACACATGGCCTACAACTAGAGGGTTTAGGACATGTGACTTAAAGGAGAGAGAGGACATGTAGTGGAACACTTGTCTCCATGATGTAGCTCTTGTAAATGTAGTCTCCATGATGTAGCTCTTGTAAATGTACAAATACCCCATATACTTCACTTGTTTGGACCTGAAGGGTGAGAGATAATGCTATGGTGAAGCATAGGCAAGTGGTTGTACATCCAAGCAATTTCTTTATTGTAAGGTTGGGAATTTTGTTTTCCTGTATCTCTTTATGCTTCCTTATTACTTTCAGTTCATTGCATTCCCATTAGCCTCTGCGTGCTAGGAAAAAGCTGCTAAGGTAACAGATCCTTACGCTAGTCTCACGGTTTGATACCATAAAGTGTTCATACCTATGACAATTATTAACTGCTAAGAATGGCTCATTCATCAATCCTCCCGAGGAGATCTAGCTCCTCTCCCTGAATGTGCTCTTTGTAATAACCTCCAGAATTCATCCAATATCATGCAATCACACAATTGTTAATCATGCATCATTCACTGATAGAGATACTCATTCATGAATCCTTCCCAGTTGATCCAATTCCTCTCCTTGCATCAACACCTTGGGACTACCCTTGGAACCACCTCCATCATTCAATAGTGTTCCATGCATTCACCATGTCCTTTGACAAAAGCATATCATAAACATCAAAATCAGCATGTTTTTTTCTCTCAAAACATCACCTTTAATAAAACCATTCATTGATCTCATAAAACTCCCATAGAAAAATCATCATCAAACCATGCATCTTTAATAAAACTCAATAGAAATAATCTCTTTAAGAATAACTAAACAAGCATCTATAGCATCTATCCATCTAATCATCCATAACATCCATCAAATCATTTATAAAATCTATTGACAAAACATTAGTTTCACTTACTTACACATAAAACATCAAAGTCAACATACGTTTCTCTTAAGATGAACTCTTTTATATGCGATTTTACAACTTTTGTATCCAATTTTGAGCTTTCCAAATCAATTTCACATAAATCGGACCTTGCATAGTCAACTACTTTCGATGTAGTTGCCTACCCAGCACTATTGAACAAGGCATGATTAACTACACTCAGTGTTGTCAGCTACACAACACTCCTGACAACCACATACCCTTATACTTTTTTGGCCATAATTTTTTCTAGAAAACTTCAATTGATAAACCATTTGTTACACTAGATTTAGATTTCGAGATCTTTCCATCATATATAATATGAAGTTACTTTATTTTGAAGGAAAAAAAAAACAAAAGAAAGCTTAAAAAGTCACATCAATTTTCTGGTTCGCTACTAAACAGCTTCAGACACCTGCAATGTTTCAATTATAACTTTCTATAGGAAGTTATATTAAGTCATTTGGTTCACTGAACTACGGAGTTCAAGAGCTTTACATCTATATATAATTTGCCTATTAATAATGTCGTAGACTCAGCAAAAATGTCCTTGGAAAAAAGCCTTCATTGCACTTTTGACAATTTCTCATAAACACAATTCTTATCATCTATTCTTCCAACTCTTAAATGTGGAATTCATTTTAATTGTTTCATAATATTCATCAATCATACCATCATCCCTCCAAATCATAAATTATACATTAATCACTTATTCCTTCTAACATTCATCATTCCATCCAATATCCTTCACTTAACCCAATAATGTCTCCTTATATTATAGTCTACTAGTCCTTACTACACAACCATACGTTTACACTAATTCAATCCCTTGGTCAACATATTTCATTCACCATCATTATCATATTACACCTTAAGCTATCTCATCTAGCTCCTTTCATTACACATCCATAGTTTTGACCACATACTGCACTCCATCACCAACTCTTACCGCTTCTTAACATTTAACAATCACCATTTCATCTTTTAAAACATTATCCATCCTATGTAATTCCACATGAACAAGCAAATATTTGGGATATTACAGTTGACCTCAATTTTCCCTTCCGTATGGCTTGCCTAAATGATCGAGGGACTTAACTTTAACATCTTATGCATAAATGTCACATGTTACTTCTTGTAAACTTTAACATCTTATGCATAAATGTCACATGTTACTTCTTGTAAACATTTTGTATGTTACAGCAGGACGTACCTAAAAATGAAATTTACCTTGATGTGACTTTTCTAGAAGAGAAGGGTACATGTTTATCTTTTATAGAAGTAGTTTACGAATTGAAATAATCTAAAAAAATTTTGTTACATATGTTTTCACATCAAGGTATCCATATACAGACATCCAAAAACATAGATGCATATACATACAAGAGGCCCATTTAGGAATGAAAAGAAGGAAGACAAACTATCGGAACTCATCTATAAATGTGATCCCTTTTCAACCAAGGGTGATTGCTTAGGTACGCATTTCCCTCTCCTTACTCATTTTATTCTCTTACATCTACAAAATTCTACAGAATCGATGGTATAACGATGCAGCAAAATATTGACATTGGCTACTGTGGAAAAATACGATTTTTTCTCCTTGATTAATGGTCTGTTAGCACTAGGAATCATGTGAATAATTATTTCCTAGAGTTTAGGGATTTGGGTGACTGAAAATCAGGAATCCCCGAATAGTTTCCTTTTTTAAGATAGTTGCTGTTTTTTCTCTTTGTAATCCTTTGTATATATATAGTTCATCAAAGGCTCTTGTAAAAAGACACAGATTCAATACAATTTTTTTCTCATGTTTTTCCACATGGTTTCAGAGCTTTAGGCTTTTTTCTGGGATCAAAAACCCTGTCACATAGGCCTTCATTGCCACATTTTTTGTTTAGCCTTCATTGCTGCATTTTTCTGTCCTTTTCGCATCACCGGAATTGTTTCTCAAATTTTGCACAACCTAGCATTTTTTTCTGCTTCTTCCTTTTTTGGCCTTCATAGCCAATTTTTTGAAAAATGTCAAAGACAATATCATCCACCCCAACCACCCTTGCGGCTCAACCATCCCAATCAATGAAGGAAGAACAGATGTCGCGCACCACAGGTGAAATGCATAACATCCAATCAGCATATCGACTCAACAGCAGAAACTAACTGAAATTGTCTCAGTTGGTTCAAACTTTTCTGAAAGGGAAAGAAAAATTGAGCCATTTATTAGGTAATGGACCTAAGAAAGGTGAGGCAAGTTTCGAAGCATGGGACAAAGAGGATTCCATGATCATGTCCTGGCTGTGGAATTCCATGACACACAAGATCAGTGACACATGCATGTTCCTGCCAACTGCAAAGGCAATCTGGGATGCTCTGAATCAAACCTATTCTAAAGTCCATGACACAGCACTGATATACGAAATCAAGACTAAAACAACAGCGACAAAACAGGAAAGTCTTGTGACTGAATATGCTAATTTCCTACTAAACCAGTGGCAAAAATTGGACGATCATTGGGTGATTGATTTGAAATGCAGCGAATGTGCAGGTGCAATAAAAAAATTCATAGAAAGAGATTAGGTTTATGATTTTCTAGCAGGAGAAGGATGGACTTTATTACCTTGAGACACCGAGCTTTCCAAGTATGATCAGGACGAATTTATCCTCTTCATTTCTTTCTTCTTCTAAAAAGGATGTCATATGGTTGCACCACTTTCATCTCGAACATCCTTCTTTTATAGTTTTAGAAATCATGTTTCCTTCTTTGTTTAAGGGATTAGATATTAGAACATTTCATTGTGCTATTTGCGAGTATACAAAACACACTCGTGTATCTTTTCCCATTAGCAATAAACGATGTTCTTCTCCTTTCTGTTTAATTGACAGTGATATATTGGGACCCTTTACAGTCCTAAATGTTTCCGGTTCACGGTGGTTTGTATCCTTTATTGATGATTGCACTAGAGTCTCCTGGACATTTTTTATCAAAAACAAATCGGATGTGAGTAATGTCTTTCCCAATTTCCATATGATGATTCAAAATCAGTTTGGTACCAAAATAAAAAGGTTTAGGTCCGACAATGCGAGGGACTACTTCAATCAAGTCTTATCTCCCTTTTTCCAAAAGGAAGGAATTATTCAGGATTCATCTTGAATCAAAACCCCACAACAAAATGGGGTAGCTGAAAGAAAACATGGTCATCAACGCTCTTGTTTCATCAAAATGTACCAAAAAACTTTTGGGGGGAAGTAGTTCTTACTTCTGCCTATGTTATAAACAGAATTCCTTCACAGGTTTTAGGGTCAAAAAGTCCAATGGAAGCTCTTTCTAAATTCTACCCCAACATTAGTACCACAAACAACCTTACAACTAGGATATTTGAGTGCACTTTATTTGTTCATGTCCATAGCAACAACCGGGGCAAATTAGATCCTAGAGCCATAAAATGTGTCTTTGTAGGATGCTCATCCACACAAAAGGGTTACAAATGTTTTCATCCGCCCACCAGAAAGCTCTTTGTCTCTGCTCATGTCACATTTGTAGAAGGGAAACCGTATTTCACTAAACCTTACCTTCAAAGGGAGTCATCTATCATGGAAGATAAGGATTTTTTCCTACTTGATCCACCCTCTGTGTCAAACTCTCAATCCAAATATGTACCCAAGTTCAATCAAAACACAAAACCCGTGTCTCCTGTCTTGTCACCTGTGCCTCCTAATTTATCTCCTATACAGGATAATAGGACTCTTGATCATATACGATATGGGAAAGGGAAGATGTACTCGAGGAAATAAGGTCCAGCTCCTGCTCTAGCGCAAGTCCAAATCTCCAACTCGACTTTTGAGAATGAGGTAACAAGATGAACCTACTCCACCTCCACTTGTAGAACAACAATTCCCTGAACCTCAAAAAACTGACCAAGATTTACCCATAGCTATGAGAAAAGGAACTCGAGAGTGTACCAAAAGACCATTGTACCTTCTATCTCATTATGTATCCTTCTAGAAGCTCTCACCATCCCGTAGGAGATTTCTCATGAGTCTAAATGAAATTGTTATTCCAAACACTTTATCTAAAGCATTATCTAAAGAAGAATGGAGGAAAGCCATGAGAGTTGAGATGGATGCATTGGAAAAAAAATGGGATGTGGGAGTTAGTTGATCTACCAAAGGGAAAGAAGGCAGTAGGGTGCAAATGGGTGTTTTCCTTGAAGTTTAAGGCTGATGGATCATTAGAGCGCTACAAAGCAAGGCTAGTTGCGAAGGGATACACTCAGACGTATGGAGTTGAATATCAAGAGACTTTCACTCCGATTGCAAAAATGAACACCGTGAGAATCTTGTTGTCATTAGCTGTCAATTTTAATTGGGATTTACAGCAGTATGATGTGAAGAACGCCTTACTTCATAGGGACTTGGAAGAAGAAATCTATATGAGCATCTCACTCGGATTTGGAGGAATTGAAGGGAATAAGGTGTGCAAGTTAAGGAAGGCTTTATACGGTTTGAACCAGTCGCCCTATGCTTGGTTTGAGAGGTTTACTAAGGTGATGTTAGCTACAAGATACAAGCAAAGCAGAGAGATCACACTCTTTTCATCAAGCATTCGTGTAACACTCCCAACTCTAGCCAATGTGAAGTATTGTCTGCTTTGGGCCCACCAAATCTCGCTGGCATGCAGAGCCCGCACGGTTTTGCCCATTTAGGCCTATTCTGCTGACCCAAAAAGCGTCTCACAACGACTTGCCACAATTCACATTCGAACCTCTGGTCTCAAGTCATTTTGGTTTCGAAACCAACTCTGATACCAACCATTTATAACACCCCCAACTCTAGCCAATGTGAAGTATTGTCCACTTTTGGCCTACCAGATCTCGCTGGCACGTAGAGCCCACACAGTTTTGCCCATTTAGGCCTATTCTTCAGGCCCAAAAAGCGCCTCACAACGACTTAGGTATTCCAGGATCTCTTTCACCACACATCCGATGTAAGCTCTCTATATCTGCTCACATATGAGTGGCCAGAAAGTGGCTCTGATACCATTTGTAACACCCCCAGCTCTAGCCAATGTGAAACATTATCTGCTTTGAACCCACCAGATCTCGCTGGCACACAGAGCTAGCACTGTTTTGCCCATTTAGGCCTATTCTTCTGCCCAAAAAGCACCTCACAATGACTTGCCTTAGTTCACATTCGAACATCTGATCTCATGTCACATTGGTTTCGAAACCAATTCTAATACCAATTAGGCAAGTAGTTCAGTTGGTATTAGAGTTAGTTTCGAAACCAATATGACTTAAGATCAGAGGTTCGAATGTGAACTGTGGCAAGTCATTGTGAGGTGCTTTTTGGGCCAGAAGAATAAGCCTAAATGGGCAAAATCGTGTGGGCTCTGTGCGCCAGCTAGATCTGGTGGGCCCAAAGCAGACAATGCTTCACATTGACTAAAGTTGGAGGTGTTACAATTCGGCTTCAGGGAGAGTCATGACCTTGATAGTCTATGTTGATGACATTATTGTGACTGGAAATGATGAGGAGGAGAAGCAAGCCTTGAAGCAATGTTTGATCAAAGAATTCAAGATCAAGGACTTGAGAAGGTTGAAATATTTTCTCGGGATTGACGTTGCTCATTCCAAACAAGGTATTTTCATTTCGTAGCAAAAATATGTCACGGATCTCCTAAAAGAAATAGAAATGCTCGCAAGTAAACCAATAGCAACACATATAGAGTGGAACCATAGACTTGGAGAGGCTATTGAAGATCGACCAGTAGACAGGGAGATGAATCAATGATTAGTTGGAAAACTAATCTATCTCACCCACACCTGGCCAGACATAACATAATCAGTGAGTGTCATCAACCAGTTCATGCATAATCCCAGGGAGATTCACCTTCAAGCTACATATTGTGTGCTTCATTACTTGAAAGTTAATCCTAGGAAGGGGATAATGTTCAAGAGAATGTTCAAGAGAAACTCCGAGCAGCCTAGTTTAGAGCAATGGCACAAGGTGTCCGTGAGTTGTTATGGCTAAAGATTATATTGGAAGACTTGAAGATTAAATGGGTGGGCCAATGAGACTATTGCGACAATAAATCACCAATTAGCATTGCAAATATTCCAGTGCAACACGACCAAACCAACCACATCGAGATAGACAAGTATTTTATCAAGGAGAAGCTAGAGAGCGGATTGATCTGCACACCATATGTTCCTACAGGGGGTCAATTAGTAGATGTTCTTGCAAAGGAACTCAATAGTGTTACATTCCAAGAAATTATTACCAAGCTGGGAATGGATGATACTTATTCACCAGCTTGAGGGGGGTGCGGAAAAATACGATCTTTTCTCCTTGATTAGCGGTCTGTTAGCACTAGGAATCGTGTGAATATTTATTTCCTAGAGTTTAGGAATTCGGGTGACAAAAAATCAGGAATCCCCATTAGAGTTTCCTTTTTTAAGATAGTTGTTGTTTTTTCTCTCTGTAATCCTTTGTATAGTCCAGCAGAGGCTCTTTTAAAAAGCCACACAGATTCAATACAGTTTTTTTCTCATGTTTTTCCACAACTACCAATCTGAAAAACCAAACCCTCCCTTTTATGACTAGCAGGCAAAGTGCCAATTAAATTAAAAGAAAACTTTTATAAGATAGTTATAAGATCAATTATGCTTTAGGGGATAGAAAGTTGGTCAATTAAAGAACATATGCATAAAATAAATGCAGCTAAAATGAGGATGCTGAAATGGATGAGTACTTAAATGAGAAAAAGAAAAATTAAAACTAAAGTAAAAACATATAACCTAAAGGTGGAACTAATAGGTGATAAAATGAAGGAAAATAGACTTAAGTGGTTTGGTGATATGAAACAAGACCAGAGACTCCATGCACTAGTTAGGAGAAATGAATTTATCCCAATAGAAGATGAAAAAAGAACTAGATGAAGGCTAAAAAAGACATGGCTAGATGTCATTAAGAAAGATACAAAAATGCTTAGGCAAAAAGGTGGTGTTACAACCATGGCCAAAAAATGCTTACCCTTAAGCATTCTATCCACACGACTCCACCCAACCTTGCATTTTATGTATTCCTCCTCACTAATTCTTTTGCTCACTCCAAAGAACATGTATCGATGTGTAGTTTTTCTCTTAAGTCATTTTTAACTTTGGCCCCACCATATTAATGCTTTTATAATTTTCTGTCAATGAACACAAAATATTGCTAATAATCTCAGGATTGGTTTGCATTTCATAATGGACCCCACTAGCAAAAGTTCCCATAGGCGGTCTTTTTGAACCAAGCGAAAAATGCTTACTCTCAAGCATTCCATCTACACACAACCCCACCCAACCTTTCATTTTATGTATTCCTCTTCATTGATTATTTTTCCCACACCAAACAAACATGCATCAATGTGTAATTTTTATCTTAAATCATTTTTAACATTGGCCCCAACATATTGACATTTTTATAACTTTTAGTTCATCAACACAAAATTTTGTTAATAATCTCAGGATTGGTTTGCATTTCATAATGAGGCTCACTAGCAAAAATTCCCAAGGTTGGTGTTTTGAACCTAGTGAAAAATGCTTCCTATCAAGCATCCAAGCTCCACCCAACCCCACCCAACCTTTCATTTTATGAATTCCTCCTCATTGATTAATTTGCACACATTAAAGGAACATGTATCAATGTGTAGTTTTTTTCTCTTAATTCTTTCTAATGTTGGCCCCACCATATTGACATTTTTATAACTTTTGGCCCATGAAAACAAAATATTGCTAATAATCTTAGGATTGGTTTGCATTTTGTAATGAGCCCCCACGAGCAAAAGTTCCCAAGGGTGGTGTTTCGAACCTAGCAAAAAATCAATGGAAAACCAAGCATAAAAGCTCTTCTCAAATTACACCACCAAATCTTCAGGGCTGTGTTTGTGTTGGGCATCTCTTTTTTGGTTCTGTTTCAAGAAGTCATCAATGACCAATATCCAACGTGACAAGCAATCTTCTTATCAATTTCAAGTTAATTGCACATGCTAGTACTTGTTCCCGGTTGATGAGTTTGCCAACGGCGGCATGAAACTACGCTATTACTGCCACTAATTGCTTGCAGGGAAGAAGTGCCACTTGACCCATAAACTCTATAGTAATACAATAGAAATATTAAATGCCTAAGTTGCAGACCTTCCAGTACAAATAGTACAAATATCAAGAATACATTTATTCTTACTAAGTACAAGAAAATAACCATAGATTTAGTAACAGAAAAGAATCAGGAAAAAAATATATCAAAATCTTACCTGTAAATAACCTTCTTCTCCTGCGCAGGATAGAAAAAGATCGCCCAAATAGCCCAACATTACATGCAGCAGATTCAACTCCTTCACAAGTCGTGGTGTGAGAGTCGGCACAGTGAATATTTGCACAGAGAAGGTCGATAGAAGAGGAGATTTCTCAAAGACAGAATCCTTGCACTCTTTAATGGCTTCCTTTACAACAAGGGTATAATACCTTATAAAAGCTTTCGCAAACTCATACTTAAACGCAGGCTCACCAAGCATTTTCAAGAGCAGTTCATGGAGCTTCTTGGCAACCAATTTGGGCAAAAACCTCTCCGCCCGCACTAGAACATCCAAGAATCCAACCAAGGGGAGCATCCTTTTCGAAGCAAAGTTGAGAAGACTCTCGCTGTATTTGGAAAAATCAAGCAGCATTTCAATAGCTGCAGAAGAGAACTCATTCGCAGCCAACGCACGCAAATCGCAGTCACCATCGCCAGAGCCTCCCTGAGCAGCAGCCTCTGCAGACATCAACCTGTCTTTCCAACAAACCAGGAGCGCATCCACAACTGGCCCCACTGATTTTGCAATCTCCTCCGGAAGCCGCGGTATCTGCTCCACTCCTCTGTGCTTGGAGCAGAACCCCTCACGCTTCCATGCCGTAGCATCGCCACAGTCACAACAACCTCCGCCCGTATACATGATCGAGTAATCGTGATCCTTGTGATTTCCATTCTGGAAACACGGCACGCAGATCGCACACGTTGGATCATGCTCGCATGTCCGGCAGCGGTAGGCAATGTCCTTCTGCCCCCAGACAGCTCCGCAGACGCCCCGCTGGCCCAGACCCCTTCTCGCCAGGCTCCTGAGGAAAACCCTCGGCTCTTCCTCGAACATGAGCCATTGCAGCCACAGAAAGCTCTCGCGGAACTGCTCTTTCAAGCTCGGGCCCTTCGAATCTCCCGCAGGCTCCGATTTCACGGCTTTCAGAGCCTCATTCACATCTTCGTCTGCGGGCAAGATGGAGGACACCAGCTCGGGTATTGACGACCTGCCCTCCTTCGCAAAAGCCACCAACGCCACCTGCTGCCGATCAAGTTTCTCCTTCGAGAGTATCGGAAAGCCGTGACGGATAAGCCTCTGATTTTACACATCCAAGAACGAGCAATTCAAATTCCAAACAAACACTTAGAATGCAAGATGAATATGGGAAATTGACATTCCAAACGAAAGAGAAAACTCTGAGAAATGAGAAATGGTGGAAGAGAGAGACGAAGGAGAAGAATTACGGTGATGATGCGATCTTCTGGGGAGAGGAGATGGCACTCTGGAGAGGAGTCGAGCTCCATGCCAGGGACGAGGTGGAACCAATCCATACAACGCCAGAAGATGGATCTTCCTGAGCTTCGACGCCCCAGCGTTGCTAAATAAACTGAAGGCGAGGTGCGGGGAAAATCTAGTCCGTTCGCAGATGGGTCGGTAGAATATCAGCGGTAGGGATTATCCCAATCGGCCATCTGGTGCATCTGTCGCTCTGTGTGCTGTTGCTCGGCTTCTGCCTTCTCTGATATATGGTTGGGTGATCTGAGAAGATACACCTATCTGTCTCTGGGGGCATCA
>JAYJMB010020159.1:0-42088 GCA_036873735.1 Pouteria campechiana
AAATTTCATATATGTTATAAAAATCTCTCTCTCTCTCTCTCTCTCTCTCTCTCTCTCTATCTCTCTCTCTCTCTCTCTCTCTCTCTCTCATTTCAGAAATGGGATACAACTAAACGCGAGCACACACCATGATCAACTTAACGCGCGCACACACCATGATCAACTTAACGCGCGCACACACCTTGATCATCTTGATTTAGGATAGCTGCATGCATGCCGTGTTGATATCCATTTTGAAGATATTTGTATTTCAGTTGATTTAGGATAGCTTAGTGTATGCATGCCATGTTGATATCGATTTTGAAGATACTTATATTTCAGCACACAACATCAACGACGTCAATAGTACACCCATCTCTTCAAAGGCCAAAGACTTCACCTTAAGCATTTTTCTATGAACATATGCTAACCGGTCAACTTTACAACAACAAAGACCCCTTGAGAGTACCAAGTACCAGCAAGCTCTCAATATTAATAATTGGTTGTGTAGTCCGGCTAGCTAGATAAAGAATTTTTTTGGCCTAGATGTGGATTGGACCCATATCCAAGGATTGTCTCAACCTTCTAAATTTCCTCCTCAGAGGTGACCTTTCATTCTTGTCCAGGTATAATTGGGTAGACAAGCATCTAAACCGAAGTGCTGTTATTTTTCAACTTTTGCAATTCATATGTGAATTGGGAATCAGATTGAAACGAACCATCTTCGCCTTTTTCCAATAATATGAACTTTCTAGTCTTGTCAATGTTTCTAAAATTTTTTGCCAATGATTGTATACATTATCTAACTTGTTTACTGTTTCTAAAAGACAATTTCCTCAATACCACTACTATTTGGGATAACTTGTGGCTTTAGTAGCACCACATGCAGAAGGATTCAATTTCTTTAATTTTGTGTAGCAATTTCTAAGGCCAATTCAATAGACAACAGATTGTCTACACCAGAGTGATAATGATTTGATAACTTTATATATAGGCTATTGCTGTCAACTAGATTGGTGGCTAAACTATTTAGATAGGACTTGGCATAGCTAGAACATTGGCTTATTACTAATTATGAAACAACCATTAGTTTGGAAAACAAATGTGGATGGTTCTATCTCACTTGGGCATCCTCAATTAACTCAATAGTTTAGCCTGGTTGGTAAGTTGACATAGCCATTTCCTTTAGCAAAAGATGAACTAGCTAGCTTGGTTGTTCTTCTAAGCTCCGCCTTCGCTTTGTATACAACGCTTAAATCTAAGTTTTAATGATGATCAAGATTAATGAAAATCAATATTTACTAACAAGGTTTGTGTGAAATTTGTAATAAAGTAAGAGAATTCCAATTAAAAACTATAATTTTCAAGCAATTATGACGTACAATAAACTCAAATCCAATGGACATTAAATTGGAAAGATGCACTTCACACAAAAAGCCAAGACTTTAGATGTGTAGGGAGGTCAATCGGTAAAAACTACTAGCTCAGTCTACTGAGCGCACCTTCCAAGGACCTAGGTAGGTTGCTTAATGTATTGAAATATATGTAATGGCCTTCCAGAAACTTCAAAAGTTTTCCAACTAACCTGAGTAAATAGCTGATTCTATTAAGGTGTGTTTACCAAAGCCCTCAGGAAGCAAGGTTAGCCTATTTGGAATGTTAACAAACCTCACAACAATGTCAAGTTTTCTTTTATGAAGGATCGAGAACTATAGTCAATATATTCAACATACCTCCTAAGGGCCTTAGTAGGTAACTTAGTCTACCCGTCAATGGACCTTCTAAAGAGTATAATTTCAAAGATGCAGAATTAGTACGTTGGTTTGACATACTGACATGTTTACTAAAGACCTCAATAGGTAGCATAGTCAATTGAGGTTATTGACCTAAGTGCTCCATAAACTAGTCGGGACATGTGCTCAGTTTACTCGGCATGCCTACCGAAGAGTTGGCAGGTAGGCTTAGTCTATCGAGCTCCTGTTGACGCCTTAGGAAGAAACTAAAGATTAGATATGTTTAAAAGATGGAGAAAGTTAATGCTTCCACCCAAGTTCCAATGGCTAGATTTTGATGGTAAGCTATAAAATAAAGATGTGACTTATGTTTAGAAAAGGAATAAGCTACAATCTTCTCACCAATTTAAGTGCTAGCAGTTCTACACATCTTTGAAGCATCTTAAGTACTTAAACTTCTAAAAGCTTTCAAAGACTTCTACTTCAACAAATTAGAGAGCTTCAACCACATCTAAATCTTCTATATAACTTTTACTTTCCTGTATTTTAATTTACTTTAATTTCTGATTTTCTAGAGTAATACTAGAGAGGACTTTCGAGAAGACAAAGAAACTTATTGAAGTTGTGTATTCATACCTTTTATTTTGTGAGATTACATATGCCCCCTAGAGCTAGAATCTAGAAGGGATGTTGGTCCCTCAGGCAAGGCTTAACTCAAGAGGGAAAGGGTGAATTGGGTTTATAAAAATCTGTAAGAACCCTTTTTTAAGATTAAAAGCCCTCTTTACAGTTCAAAAAAATAAATAATGCAATCAATGGATCGATCACACAGCAAACATAGTTTTTATAGTAGTTTGAGATACCTTCTCTTCTCTACTCTTCCAAGTACTCTCCTTAGTATCTTAGGTTCCTCTATCTTAGCAAAAAATTACAACTTAGTATAACCACACTCTTCTTGATTCTAGCTTAAGGAAGTATATAAAACTTAGTGCTAATGCACTCTTCTTGTTTCCAACTTAAGGGGATGAGATTCTAGCTTAAGAGAGTATATAAAACTTAGTGCTAATGCACTCTTCTTGTTTCCAACTTAAGGGGATGAGATTCTAGCTTAAGAGGGTATATAAAACTTAGTGCTAATGCACTCTTCTTGTTTCCAACTTAAGGGGATGGGGTGAATATAACTCAACAAGTTGATTGTGAGACACTCCAACAATTAAGGTTGCCTTTTTGAGTTTAGTCTTAATACTAAGTAAATCTTACACTTTTAAGTAGTGCTTCTTTGATGGCATAAGGGAAGACTTTGAAGGTGATTAAAGCACACTTTCAATGCAAAAGAATCTCACCAAGAAGGCCTTTAATGCAATCACTTAATGCTTGCAATAGCTGTAGGAATGTCTTAAATTAACTCTCGTTATAGTTGGCTTCAAAATCTAGCCATTAAGGGTAGTTGGATCTCATTTAATGCGAAGGAATGTTCAAAATTTTTGATCATTGAAGTGTTAGGTGAATTGCAAGTGGTCGTGGTAACCGACTGCAGTCTGCAAATGATATGGTAGGCGCTATGGCATACTAGCTATGGTCGAATTCCTGTTTTTCTCCCAAAACCATGTTGCTATCCATTCGTAGGCAAGTATTCAGCTGAGCTCTAAGCGGTATTCACAAGTGGCATGGGTTTGCTATGCAAAACTTCCTTTAGATTGGTAAGCGATCGAGTGGTGGTGCCTTAGCTTTAGATGAGGGGTCGCAGGCACTTCCTGCAGGCAACTGTAGTATCAGCTGCAGATGTCCAGGGACAATACTTCTACTGGGACACCGTAGGGGGTATTTGGTGGTAGCTCTGATGTGGCTATGGAGCAGGCAAAGGGCACAAGTGACTACGCTATTCGGCTATGACCTACACTTCACTTTGCTACACTATGTACTTTTCATGTTAATTTTATCATGAGTTTGTTGATCATCAAAATATAGATTTTCATAAGTAATTTGCAAGTTGGATTCATAATCTCCTCCTTTTTAATAATTGACAAAACTCATTTCTTGTCAATGTCTTTGTGATTTTTACATAAATTCTTGAAAACATGACTTTTATGATTTCAAATTTAAGTACACTTTTTCATGAGCTTACACAAGATCTATTTTGAGCTTTACATGCTTAATCACATTTGTACTTGACATAGTCATGAATAATAATAAAAATTCTTCAAGTTTGTATGAGAAGAACACAATCTCAATTATTCAAACACAGTCATACTTATTTGTGAAGTATAATCACAATCATTACAATCACAATCCATGATAATGATTACAGAAGATTTATCTAGGAATAAAATTCCTATTTAAGATCTTAAACTATAAAGATTCCCAGACAGGCTTGACATATGCCTTGGGACTATAAAGCTTCATCAAAGAAAATGAAAAGCACCACTACATCACTAACTCTCCCTCTTTTTGTCAAACATAAGGGGCCAAAGAGGAGGGATGATCTTCTTGAGCAATTATAGGAACTTGGTAAGTACTAGACTCCCCAAGAGTGGTAGTGAGCTATTGTAGAGGAAGTATCTTTGCAAGAGTGAATGTGAATGCAAGATCTTGAGTGGAGGTTAGGGCTGGTGTAGGAGTAGGAGTGGGATCCTAGGTTGGGGAGGAATGATGAGTGTAAGTGATGCACAAGGAGATGAAGTGTAACTGATCCCAAAGTGTGAAAGAAGTAGATCCATCTTCCACTCCATTCTATGAATATTAGTTTCCTATGTTCTCTTGAGTTCATTCACTTCTTCTCTAAGTTCTTTTATGTCCATTGATATCTTGCAAATGCAAAGGAAGGTCTAGGAGTAGGCGCTTGTGCTTGTGATGATGATTCTTGCTTTAAAATTTGATTTCCTTTTTCCTCTCTCCTTTCCATCTCCTCCTCCTCCTGGGAAGGTTCCCTACATGTTCTCTCTTCCTCATTCTGGCTTCCTTCTTGTTTGATTTCCTCATCCTCCTCCATTTTAGCTTCATCTCTAGCCTATTGTTCTATATGTAGTCTTCCTCTTTAATTTGCATCCTTTTTAGTAGAGTTTCCCCTGCCCAATCCTTCTTAAGAGTGGACATATATGGTGTGGATTCTCCTTGGACCAAAATATGAAAGTATTCAAATATTTTTGTAAACCATACTTCAAATGGAATGACATGATCTATCCGAGAAGACATATATCTGAAACCATAGAATAAAATCCTTAGAAGACCAATCTTCTTGTATTTATACAAGTTCCAAAGGATCCTTGCTTCATGATCACTCAATGTTTTTGTGCCTCCTAGCTTTGGCACAAATATTGATTCAATCACTTTTCTTAACATTCTTAGCTTAATGTTTAAGTCCATAACTTAAATTTTTATGAGCTTTGTTGTAAACAGTTCTTGTGGTTCCATTGGATAAATAGTTAAACAATTGACACGTGTCCATCTCTATTTCATCTTCTTCATAAGGCACACCTAAAATTTCTTCAAGATGCCTATCTGTTGAATTGATGTGAGTTCCAAACCTTATCTTTGTTTCCTTCACTATTGAAGAGTGCTCTCTAGGTCTCCAATTAAAGTAGAATATGAGCATTAATTCATTATAGATGGGGGCATCATATTCAATTAGGTCACCCCATCCTTGAAAATTGATCATTCCTCCAATGTCTAATCCACAATGATCTAGGAATGCCAAATCAATTTTCCTTTACACATGCACGGGCCTTCCTAACATTGAGGTGTAGAACTTATATTTTTGATCTCTCCTTCCAAAGTATGATGTGGGGAAATCTCTAGGCCTAAACTTTGCCTTTGGTACCCTTTTCCCATCAACTATCTCAGGCAAAGTACTGAAGCCAAACATCTTTATCTCTACACTCTATTCTCCCATTTCTACTTTTTCTTCTCTATCACTTTCATGAGAGGGTGAGGTGTGAGATGTGTTAACTTGAGAGTCTCTTGCAAAGTGGACTCTCCTAAAGCTAGAGGAAACTCGAGAAGTGGTGCCATGTGATGTGATGCTCCTCCATGTGTTCTTGTTCTTTTCATTCCCCTTTAAAGTTTAAACACGAGCATTAGAGGGTGGAGAAGTATTTAAGGGAGCTAGAAACTCAAGAACGTAGAGGTTTTATGGATTTTAGAGGGAAGGCAAAATGATTTCACACCAAAGGCATCTAGCAATGAAGGAAAAAAGGAATAGGGAAGAAGAACTGTTGCGGGATTTTACCCTATTCGAATCATTGGGCACCTCAAGTGCAAGCACCTGGGGTCTCGGGCGACTAGGGACCAAGTGACTTCCATGTCAAAACTATTTTCCAAAGTTATAAAACATTCCTTTTCTAAAATTTGAACACTCATACTTACACAGTCATAATTTTTCATCCATTTCATCACATTTTAAATGCAAATCGTCATAAATACTGAACTTTCACATGTCTTCAACAATTCATCACATACACACAACATTTATAATTGACAATGCATGATCCTATGTATTTGTGTCTATCATTCCTAATTCTCTTCTAATTGTATGAAAACTATCTAGTGACAATGGTTTAGTTAAGATATCAACAAGTTGAGCATTTGTAGGCACATATTCCAAACAACCATCATGTGTTTCTATATGGTCTTTGATGAAATGATACCTAATCTCAATATGCTTGGTGCTTGAATGTAAAACTAAATTTTTTGTTAATCATAGTGCACTTGTATTGTCATACCTTATTGGAACATCCTTGTAAACCAATCAATAATATAGAAGTTGTTGTTTCATCTAAAGCAATTGTGCATAATAGTTTCTAGTAGCAATATATTTAGCTTCTGTGGTGGAATGAGCAACACTGGTTTGTTTCCTTAAGAACTATAAAACTAACACATTTCAAAGAATTGAGATGTTCTAATAATGCTTCTATTATTAAATTAATATCCTCCAAAGTCTACATCTGACTGAATATCCAATTAATTTAAAACCTAAATCTTTTAGGTAACAGAGTCCTAGGCTTGGTGTATCAACTAGATACTTGAAAATTTATTTCACTGCAAATAGGTGTGATTCTTTTGGACTTGACTAAGATCTAGTACACAAACACACACTAAATAATATATTGTGCCTAGATGCAATCAAGTATAAAAGGGAACTAATAATACTACAAAATAGTTTTTGATCTACTGGTTTATCCTTCTTGTCCTTGTCCAATCTTATTGGAGTCCTCATGGAAGTATTTGCAACTTTGACTCCTTCCATATCAAACTTCTTGAGCCTCCTTTTTGTGTACTTAGAATAGCAGATATAGATTCCTTCTTTATGGATTCCTTCTTTTCTTTGCTTGATTTGTAATCCAAGAAAGTAATTAAGCTCTCCCATCATGCTTATTTCAAATTTAGCCTACATAATTCTTGAAAATTCTTGGCAAAGAGTTTCATTAGTGGAACCAAAAACAATATCATTTGCATAAACTCAAACTATCAAGATATCCATGTCATCGTTCTTGATGAACATAGTCTAGCTTCAACCTTTACCCAATTGAATTTATGACCACTAAGAAACTTACTTACTCTTTCATACCAAGCTCTTGGAGCTTTCCTTAATCTATATAATGTTAGTCCCTTACCCCATATAAATAGTAACTTGGGCAGCGGGGGGAGGGGCTTGTTTAAATTAAGCTTCTAAAATTTTTTGGCCAAAAAAAACAAGTGTGTTGAGAAAAGATGGAGAAATATCACATAGTACTTTAAACACATATTTTTACAATGGTTTGGACCGAACTAAGATTATCGCCAAAATTTTTATTTTAGTACTCCAGTGAGATGTTCTTGCCAGGGAAAGGGGGTTAATTACTGGATTGGGATAAAGTTTTGAAAATTTGGAGAAGATCTCAAAAATTTCTCCAAAATCTCTAAAAACCAAGAAAATCTCATTGAAATTTTAAAATAACAAAGAAATCTCATTGAAAATTTTGGAAAAAATTGGAACCCATATAACAAAACCCTAACGCTAACAAAAACCATTTCAAAACCCTCCCCAACCTTCCCAAAACCCATTTTTAAAACTCCCTCTCACAATTTTCCTCTCAAAAAGGTATTTGGGGTCAAGATTGGGAGACTGGAAGTCCATAGCAGGGCTGTAGACATCCAATTCATGGATTTCCCAACTAAAATCCATTTTCCCTTTTCAAAATCCATAATAGAAGCTTTGAAATCCATTTTTGAATGGATTAATGCACATTTTGGGGCTTAAAATCGATTGGGAGAAGAATGTATCACCTCTATTCTATCAACAACAGCTTGAATAGGTTGTTTATGCAATTTTTAGTTGATTTTTAGGCTTCCATTCCATCTTTTCTGCTTCAAAAATAACATTGGACTGATGAATGGTTATACAATGTTGGTCCTTATGAGCTAATTGTTCTACACTTCTTACTTGGTGTAGTTTGTTATATGGGTCGTGAGTGGGAACTTAGTTTCCATCTAGGTATGCGCTCTTGGATTGTTGTGGCATATTCAGCTCTTGTTGCAGCTGCTGCTGCTGTTTTCTTGATCTACCCTATTGGTCAAGGAAGCTTATCTGATGGTATGCCCTTAGGAATCTCTAGTACTTTCAACTTCATGATTGTATTTCAGGCTAAGCACAACATCCTTATGCACCCATTTCACATGTTAGAAGTAGCTGGCGTATTCGGCGACTCCCTATTCAGTGCTATGCATGGTTCTTTGGTAACCTCTAGTTTGATCAGGGAAACCACTGAAAATGAGTCTGCTAATGTAGGTTATAGATTCGGTCAGGAGGAAGAAACTTATAATATCGTAGCTGCTCGACTAGATTGGAGCTAAAATTTATAGACAAAAATTGAATAAAAGTCTCTGTTGGAGGAAAGCAGCGTCCGCAGGTGGGCCATCTTCCCATTTTCACCATGATCTTGCTTCAACAGAAGCTAGGCAACATCAAAATCTCCATTCTAGCACTGCATGATGCATTATTTATTTATTGATTATTTATTATTTTTGGGGGCAAATGCATCTTTTAGGTATAATTTTTTTAATAATTTTTCATTATATGAATTGAAATAAGTTGTTGTAATACCTAGGGGTGTTAATTTAAGAATTTTGGTATTAAATGATAATTTATTATGTTAAATTATGGATTTTTGTTAAAAAGTTATGATTATGAGTTATGTAGGCAGCAAAGTGAAATTTAAATTTTTCATGAGTCAAAATTATTGAAATTGGGATGAAGTGGTGCATAGGTGTGATGAAATCAATATGTATATTGAGAATGATTTAATTGATATGTTCTTTATGCATTTGGACTTTATTTTGATTGATTATTAGGAAATTTATTTTAAAATGAAATAATTTTTATCGTCTATGATGTGTATGGAAATTTAGTAAAGCCATGCCAATTGGGTGCAATGATTATATGATTTAATGTACAATAGTTGAGGAAATCTATGATATATTTAATGATATTTAATGTGAAAAATCATGTTAAAATAGTGCATGAGAAAATTTGAAATGGTGAAGGAGAGAATGCAAAAAAGTTTGCAAAATTAATGCATATATGTCCAAATTTATTTCATGATATTATTTTTAATTAAATGAGGAATTTAGTGTGTTTTGATTTCCTAAATTATAGGCATTATTATTGAAAAATGTGAGGAAAAAGGAGCAAAAAGGAATGGTTCCAATGTGTATGAATTTCATAGGAATTCAATGGAATTATGTTGATTATATGTGTTATTATTACATGATTTAAATTATAATTATTGGAGAAAATTTATGTGCATTTTTGTGTTATAATATATAAAAATTTTATGGTTAAAATGCATGAGAAAAATAAAAGAGAAATGGAGAAAAACCAAAGGAGCACAAGAGTATATTAAGAAAATGCTAAATTTGAAAAAGGGGTCACTTGTGCCCACTTTTTGACAATGATGGATAATTTAGAAAAAATATTAAATACAAAAGTTTTAGATATTAAAATTATATTTTTAATGAATTAATAATCAAATGATTTTGATGTCTTATGAGAAAGTTATGATCAATGCACCAAAACCTCTCCTCATGGGTAAAAAATACTAAACATGTAACAAATTATCACTTTATTTAAATTTTTGACATAGATGGGGATCAATTTGGAAAACATGGTTAACATGAAAGTTATATCCCTCGAAGTTATCTTTCCAATGCCTTTATAATTATATCATTTGGATATTATATGAGAGAGATATGATTAATTTAGTATGACTATCTCTGGCAGTAATGGGTCGCAAGTTGCCAGTCGGTCAGCAGGCCACAGTTTGGCCCAATTTATACCCTATTGGGCCTAGATTTCTCAATTTTCTTCCCCCTTTATTCTTCCTCTAGTTCCCATGCCACTATCCATGAAAACCCATCATCTTAAACTCAAATTTTTAGTAATTTAAGCTAGTAAATCCTTAGATTTCCTTGGAAAACCATGAGTTTATGGATTGAAACTCTATTGTCTTATCGTTTGGACATGCCTTCTTAGCTAGGAATTCAAGTGTTCATGAGCCATGGTTGATTTTTGAAGATTTGGGGTTGAAAGTGAGTGGAAAATGACCACCATGCTTGGAAACCAAGGTACAATTCATTTTCTCCATCAATTTTGTATTTTCTTCTTGCTAGGGTTTGGAACCCAACTTATGAATAGTAGGTATTTTGAAAGATAATTTGATATAAGTTCTTGGGAAAAATTAGTTAATACATGTTTTGTGATGGTTTTGACATGATTTAGGTTGTAAAATGTGGTTTTGCAACTACCCTTACTGTAAAAAGTAATCCTTGAGGGTGAGCAATGAATTCATGTAAATTGATGGGGTAAATTGTTAATTAGTTGATTTTAACATATTTTGCATGATTTAAACTTTATAAGATGAGATTAATCATTACTTATGGTTGTTAACAGGAAATTGTGAATAGTAAATATAGGAGTTTTGTATAAAAATGAGATTATACCTAGTTTAATTGGATTAGAGGTCTGATTAACATGTATTTAAGGTAAATTCAATGTTAATGATACTATGGGTTCATTATATGTAATTGGGAGTGAAATCCCCTAAATTGTGTTATTGAGGAACTTGTAAATAAGTAATGCTTTTAAAGCATTTGATGTAATGAATTAATGAGAAACCATATGGGATTGATTACTCCAACTGTGGTCTATGATTGACTATTATTAAGATAAAAACTTAGTGCATTAAAGGCATGATTAATACATGATTACATTGATAGATAATCGTGTGGATGATATTAAAGTGCAGTTATGCACTTGAGAAATGTGTAGACTTATTGATGTATTGATCATGATATCTAAATATTGTATTTCATTATATTGAGTGGAATTAGTCATGTATGTATGTGTAAATGATATATGTGAATCATGTAGGACCAATTGAGCATGGATTTGGCAAACCATACTTGAGAACATGACGACCGTAAGTGGACTCATCATGAGGTAAGTAGGTTGTATCTATGTGTTTGCTTGATTGGATGAGGATAATTGTTAACCCATGGCTTCTGTATGATCCGTGTTTATGTGAATGTATGAAATAAAGGGATGGTAATTATCCCGTGTTTGGCTTATAAATATGAGTGGGTATAATAGGGGTCAAAAATCTCCCATATTGTTACTTTTATGATGTTACTTCTAATTACATGGTATGTTCGGGATTGTGAATATCCTAGGATTTGCTATATGATAATGTGAATGTGTGTGTGAATTGGGATTTGTGAAGATCCCAAGGTAAGTGAATTCATATGATTGTGCTATCTCCTATGTAATGTGCCTTGGCGGGATAGAAGAGTATCCCCTAAATTTGTCTAAATGATATGGTGTGATTAGGTAAATTTATGTATAAATGAGGGATATGAAATGTCCCAAAGTTATTTCCTTAGTATGATGATACGAATGAGGAGAGATAGAAGATATCCCATATTGATATATATTGTATTGTTATTCTTATGTATGGATATCTATCTAGTAAATGATAGTATCCAGTGACTTATAAGTGCATGGTTTCATGGTAATATCTTGGTTGTGATGTGACTATCCCTAAATGGGATTGTAATTATGGGGAATGTGCTTAGGGATCCAGCAAGGATGCTTGCGAGATCCCTTATTGTTAATTATGCTTCCTATACAGTCTACTTATTGAGTCTATTTAGACTCACCTCTATATTTATTTTTAACTGGCAGGTTGAGCCATCGAAGTCTATGATGCAAGAAAGCTTAGAAGACAACTTCCATCTAGAGATGTTCTTATAATGTATTGGGATATATATGTTTATTTCATTGGAACTGGAATCCCTGTGAGGTACACGTATGTGTAAATTGATAAAGATTCGTATAATTGGATTTAAGATTTCAATTGATGTTAAAGGAGATTTATTGCCATGTCATAGTATGATGTCATAATTATAAATGGATCGGTATGATTCTAGTGAGGTGAATTGCCATCATGATCAGTTCTAGTCTTGGGTAGACAACTGTGGGTATGGGTGTGTGTTATGGTTTGTATTAGAAATTTATAATTATTGAGATTTTATTACATATGATTAATGTATATCAGGTTTAGATTCTCATATTTCAGAGCAGACTCTACTAGATTTTTGGCAAAATTTTTCTTTAAAAATAGCACCCTAGAAGTGGGGAAATTATAGGAAAATATGGTAAAACGCATAGGCCCTAGGGTGGGGTGTTACAATTGTAGAATGATTATTTTATTTAAATAACTTCTAAAACATATGAAAACTAATTTTTTAAAAATAATTATTTGATTAAAAAATAATATAAATAATTAAATATTATTTAACAATAGTAAAATATATAATTATGTTGTCACTTGTCATATAAATATTTATATAGTTAGCTTTTAAATTATGCATTAATATTTTTGCAAGTTATGATAATAAATGTCTTATATTATAATTTTTAAAAATTAAGTTATTAAAATTATGACACATAATTTTATATAAGAGCTCTGCTTTATCAATGTTCGTATCATTGGTATATCTTCTTTGCTTCATATATGTTGACATTTAAAATGATATTTTTTATTCTAGATGTGAAATTAGATTTATTATGATTTATCAAGAAGTTTTATAAAAAAATTCTTACATTTTAGCTATTTTCCCAATTTCTTTATTTTAGGGATATAGTTCAACTTAATTAGCAAAATTTTCTCATTTTAGCGAAACTGTAGACTTTGCTTCAAATAATAACAAGTTGGTTTTCCTAAGTTTACCAATAAACTCTTACAACCAATGCAAGTTTCTCTACTTGCAGAAACTAAACTTAGTACTGTAAGCTCCTTGCTTATAGAAATAAGATAAATAGTAAGAAACTTGTACAAAAAAGGTGCCTCTTACTTAAGTACATAATGGAAATCAAAGTAATGAAAAAATTATTATTATACTGCAAAATTTTAGACTCCTAAAATATTGAAGATTATGTAGCTTTAGGTTCTGAATTAGAGTATTGTATAGTGTTGGTCCCATGTAGTAAATAGCTTAAGAGGGGAGGGGTGAATTGAGCATATAAAAATTATGGCCAAATAAAAATTAAGGTGCTATGCAAAAATGATATTGTAGTGCATATGTGATTTTCATAGTTGTACACACTATTATGATGTCTACTTTAAGCACAGATTCTGCTTCCCTTAACTATTCCCTTTTCAAGTAAGTCACTATGTGTGCGTGATAATGTACATGATATATCATGCTAAGTAATGAAGAATAAAACAAATAGGCAAACACGCACACACAAATAACACAAATTTTATAGTGGTTTGGAAACCTTGTTCCTATATTCACTCTTCCAAGAGCACATACTCATTGTGCCTTGGGTTCCACTATATCCCATATAATAGAAATATAAAAGTGCTCCCAGCACTTCTTCTAAATTTTGGCTCTAGAGGGCATAAATTGTGTTTCCAATACTCTTCTAGATTCTAGCTCTATGGGGCATAAATATAATGCTCCCAACACTTTTCTGGTTCTCACGAGTTCACTAGGAAACTCACTAGTTTTGAAGATCAGTAGTAAACTTATTGGTCATCTAGAGTTCACCAACAACTCATATAGTGTGGTTTTCTTAAGCTCACCATCACCTCACATAACTAATTAATAACACTCATTTTACATATTACATTGCCTCTTTTACTGGCTAATATGTACATAGTTTAAGCACAAATAAAATGATATCTCTTTTAAGCACATTAGATATCAATATTCCAGATATATAGTTAAGATAGATCTTTTAGGCTCATTGTCTATCAGCGTAATGGAGATTGAATATCTAGGAGAAAGAGAAAGAAAAGTCTTATTGAAAAATGTTACTCTTTTAAGCTCTATTCTTATTTTTTTTTCAACTTTCTCAACCTTCTTCATTGACACTACACTATCTTTATATTACTTCAGAAATTTTTGTCCATTGGAGGTAGTTGGTTTTCTTTGAATGTTGAAGACTATTCTGAATTTTCTCCCATTGCAAAGCTATCTTCTTGATAAACTCATTATAGCTGGAAAGCCTGCAGCACCATCCTTCAAGAAGATGTCTCTCCGGTTTAGGCAAACACCAGATAAAGACTTTTCTGCATGACTAACTCTTTCATCATTTTGGAAAGATGCTCATTAAGCCTAAAGGGATGCAGCCTTTGAGAGTTGCAATCTTTGTCAGAGTAAAGGCTATTTTTCTTTGAATTTCTTTCCATCTTCAACTATGCTTGATTTTCTCAATTTATTTATTAGAATTTGCTTCAAATGAAAACTTGACTGGAGAGTGCAGTCAGTAATGTCCAGTAAAAGTAGCTTCTACTTGTCATGATATGCCATAGAGATTCAACCATAGTTTATTTGAGGACTTTGTCTGATCAAGTGCTGGATTGTCTCTTATAAGTAACAGATAAATTGGCTATAAGTAGATCCACATAATAGACAACTTCATCTTTGTAAATTTGTCTCAGATTATTGTAGCAATTTTTGTAGCAATTTTACTTTGTCTTCTAGTTTGTCTGTTGTAAGTGACAGATGAATTGTAGAGTCACAGACAAAGTTCTTCTTTTTACTGTTCATTAGACAAAGTTTTCTCACTAGACTAAGTTTCTTTCACCAGATGAAGTTTTCTTTCATCAGACAAATTAACTTTGTCCGTTGTAAGTAATATATAACTTTTGTTGGCATGGACAAGGCTTCTTTATGGCAGACGAATTGACTTTGTCTGTTGTTTGTCTATAGAGATCTGTAGATGAAGTTACAAACTGCAGACAAAGTCTTTCAAATAGTTTATCTATTGGTTTGTCTATTATAAGTAATAGATGAAATTATGAGGCATAGACGAATCCTCTTTCCAGCAGTTTGTCTAATGGTTTGTCTATTAGAAGTAATAGATGAATCATTGGTGCATAGACAAGTCATTTCTTTAGCAGTTTGTCTAATGGTTTGTCCGTTGCAAGTGGCAGACGAACTTATAGATGAAGACAGCAGACAAAGTTGTTCATATATAGCTATTGTGCTACTTCTACTTCATCTTCTATATCTTCTGTAGAGGATTGCAGATAAGTTCCTTGATCTTCTTTAGTTCTAGATTGACCTTTTATGAAAGAAAAATGCTTGAATAGTTTGACCGAATTTTTAGCACTTCATTTGTTTGAGTTCAGCCTCACTTTATCTTTTCTTCTCCAAACTGAATTCATCTTTCTGTTGTAGACAAATGTTGAATATAAGAAGTTTATTTGTCTTATCTGTGGAATGATTTGTCTGAATCTGTTTGGGGTAGATGCTATTTGATACTGACTTTATTTGTAGGAGATTTATTCAATCACTCATTGAGGCTTGAACAACATAGCTATAGATGCTCCTTATGGCTTCTTTTCCTTCTAAGCATCCTTGTCTTCTTTCAGTCGATGGATCTTGCTCGCTTGATGCATTCTCTATATACATTGTCCACTATATTTGAGTTGTTTTCCTATACATCATTTATATTTGTCTTTGCAAACTTGGGAGCACAATTGTCAGTACCACAAGTGCTTACTCATATGTTGTTGCTCATCATCAAAACTTGGTTATTTACCATATACACCATTTGGTTCAACACATAAGAGTAGAAACTTTGTTGTGATCTTTGGCTCCTCTACCAAGAAGAAGAAGTGAGATATTTATAGTTTGCACCCCAAGTAGTGGAAGTGGAAATTTTGCAAAATACACCTAGGTAGCACAAGTAGGAATTTTACAAATCACTCTTAAATAGCGCAACTAGGCTCTCTAAGCCTATAAATACCCCTTTCCTCTCTCATTACGATATATAAGTTCTTCAGGACTAGAGCTTTGAGGACTCTTCATGAGGTAGGTGCCTCCCCTAATGCCAAAGGCTTTTAACCTATTGGATATTTCTCCTAGTGCCTAAGGGCACCCTGCCATGGCCCCACCATAGTACACACATGGGTCCCACCCACGCTGTGGTAATGGTGAATCCCACATGATTAATAGATAACAAGATGCTATCGATTGCGAACAATTAAAACATGCTTATATTGCTTAAACTTTGATTAAACCCTGTAAATGGCAGAGTGATAGGCTCATAATATATCATATTTTTTATATCTAAATTCACATTTTTAAGATCTTATTTTAATATTTTTTAGTGGGTATTGCACTTAATAGAGTTTTTTTATTAATATGTAAAATGAAACTGAAGATTACAAAAGATGTTACTTTAATTCAATTTCTGGGACTAATGAAGACATCTTTGGAAAATCTATTCAACATGAAAGTTTTACCCTTTATTCTTATCTTTCCAATGCAAAAAAAATTATATGATTAGGAATTAATATGAGAAAGTTATGGCTAAATAGTACAACTATCTATAGAGCTTCACATTTGTCTGCTACTTCATTTGACAGAAGACGTCACTTTCAAAGCTCATAACTTATGGAAGATGGATGATTCAGACAAAGTGATCAACATAAAAGTTGTAGCCCCTGAAATTATCTATCCAATGCAAAAAGAATGAAGCAATTTTTGAGTTCATATGAGAAATTTATGATCAAAATAGTGGTACTCTCTCTAGAAATCTCTGAAGTAGAATTTTTACTCTCAAGTTCAAAAACACAAAAGGCGGTACTTTGAGGGCCCACGACTCAAAATACAAGCAGAATCAAGAAAAGTAATTAACATAAAAGTTATAAATATTGAAATTATCTATCTAAAAAATTACTCAATTTGAAGTTCATATGAGAAGGTTATGATGATTCTACTAAAACTCTTTAGAACATCAAAAACTCCAAAGCAGATTTTTTCTCCGAAGTTCACTTCAGAGAACTCAGAAGCAGAAAAAAAATCTTTGAAGCAATGATTTTTATCTCTAAAGTTCACTTTAGAGAACTCCAAAGTAGAACAAAAATATCTGAAGCAATGATTTTTTCTCTGAAGTTCACTTTAGAGAACTCCAAAGTAGAATAAAAATATCCAAAGCAACGATTTTTTCTTCGAAGCTCACTTCAGAGAACTTTGAAGCAATGATTTTTCTCTGAAGTTCACTTCAAAGAAATCCGAAACAAGAATTCAAATTTTTGCTCGATTTTCATGCTTCCAAAGTAGCCTAGCAAGTAATAAAGTTTGAAATTAAAGCTTATAATTGGAAGTAGACAAATTTATTTTTTCTTCCATGCATCAGATGTTGCTGTCCAAACTATGATCAACAATATATTTTTAGCAATAGAGTCCCACAATGATCAGCAATTGCAATCATCTGAGATATTTTTAAAGCAATTTTCTTTACATACGTTGCTGAAATTTTTAGAAGTTGTTGCAATTTGTAGAAGGTATATTTGAAAATCAGTGGCACAATAATGCTATCTATTATTGGAACTTTTCTTACTTATAAAAATAATCTTTTTGGGTAGAAAATACAAAGTTATTTTTAGAAGATGATTCTTGTGCGTAAAGTAATTACAATTCATGGAGGAATTCTATTAAGACCCAACTGCTTAGGTTATTTAAGGAGACCCAAGAGTTCAGATAGGGGGAGGGGAGTGGAGCATAGACAGAGAGTTAGAGGGGGAGGAGAGTGGAGCATAGACAGAGAGTTAGAGCAAGAAGATCATTGAAAAAAGCCGCTGCAACCTGAATATTTTGTTTTCTTTTTAGTTTATCTTTTATTTTTGAATCAACATTCAATATTGGATTATGATGATGTTTATCAATTACTTAGCTGGTTTTAAATCAAATATGATGTTCTAAATTTCTATTATCTAGGATCCTAGCAATGAAGCTTGTGTTGATTTTGATTTTTGAGTGAAATTATCTTCTTTTTCATTGTTTCTTCTTTTCTAAGCTTAATGTGTGTATGTGCTTAGCTACCATGTGCATGAACTGAGATTCTTAATTTATACTCGAGAGAGGTGAATTAGGAATAGACTCTTGAATTGAAGACTATATGATGCAATGAAGTCTAGAGATAACCATTATACATGTACAATCTGTGTGTATATGACCTTGCAAGCACATATATTACACTTGGATGCTTAAGCTAAATGGGTTTATTAATTTGGATTTACATAGAGACATAGTAAAGCACTTTAATAGGCACACCTATCATAACACTTGAGAAATAGTGGTAGATACTTCATTGTATCCGATTGACTATGAGAGAAATGATGATTTACTTAGTGCAATTCATCAATACAAGTGGATTTGCTAGATGAAGTTGAATTCCTGGATATTTCATCCATTGATATATCTTCGTTTGCTCTTACAATTTGTCAACTTCATTGTTTATTCAAATTTAGTTCTTATATCATCTAATGAATTTCATTCAATCAAATATTACTAATTTGATACAAGTTTAGTACTTAGTGTATAACAGCCTACTTCCTCGTGTGAACGATACTTAACTTACCTCATCTATATTACTTGTGATCGTGTATACTTGCATAAAAGTCAACACAGAGTTGCCCTGAAAATACCCCATAAATTAGGAAAATGATGACATTCTCCTTATTTGTCTTTCTAAACTAATTGAAAATTATTATTAGCACTAATCACTATCATTAGTGCTAATTATGATTAAACTTAATTAGCTCAAAGTATAATTAGGCTTAATTCATGCATTCTAACTCTATAATCTCTCACAGGTTAATGGCAGAGATTGCCTGCTTTCAATTTTTCATGGGATATTGGAAAACACCACTCACCAAATCATTCAAAAGCATAAGTCCAGGACCAAGTCACTAGGTCATGACTCACCAAATCAAACCTTAACAAACACCATCCATCCAATCATTCAAAAAGCCTAAGTTAGGACCGAGTCACTAAGTCAAATCTTAGTAAACACCACTTATCACATTATTTAAAAGCCTAAGTCTAGGATCAAGTCATTGAGTCATAACTCACCGAGTCAAATCTTAGCAAACACCATCTATCCAATCATTCAAAAAGCTTAAGTTAGACCAAGTCACCAAGTTAAATCTTAACAAAACTACTTCAATTAACTAAACCCAGTCAACATGGCCCACTCTTTCCAAGTTTCTCATGGGCAATGTGAGAAAGCTGACCAAAATTTAGATAACCTGGCTCACTCTTCCTAGCCTTCTCATGGGCAATGAGAGAGAGTTGAGCACCTATTCTTCTTGTTCTCTTTCAAGTCTAAACACAATAGAGATCGGTGGATTCTTCACATCCAAGTCCCTTTTTGCTCTTTTATCTAGTCATGCATAAGAACTTGGTGACTAATTCTTCTGGGTTGGAGAATTTATTCAACATGCTATTTTATATTTCTATCTCTTTCTTTAAATTACCAACTTTCTTTTGTAAAGATAGGTTTCTTTCAGCTAGTATAACATCGACCTTAATAGTAGCATCAAAATGTCTCTTCTTACAGGTGAATTTTTGTCCAAGTGTCTTAAACTTATTGAAGAGACAGTCATATGATTACTTCAATTCATTATGCTCATTAAATTTACTGCAATCATTGGTGTAGCTTGAAGAATTAGACCTATAAGAATAATAACAATTTACTTTAGCTTCCAAGTTATTGATGTTCTTTTCTGTTCAATCCTTGGTAGAGGTATGGATTGATAACTCATTTTCAATTTTGAGCCATGCAACATATCCAAGCCATGTTGCTTATTCTGTCCTCTCTCTCCCTGAAGCTTGTATTTGAAGACTCATCTTTACTCACATACATTCCTCTAGCTTGATTCTTTGATGGCCTTCTAAATTTCTTTTTTTTTTTGTCTTTTTCTCTTCTATCATCTTTTTCTTTGAAATCCACTTTTTCTTCATTTGGACATTCAACTATCATGTCTTCAATTCCCCCACATTTAAAAAATTTGGCCAAATTTTTTCTTCTTTCTCTTTTCTTCTTCTCAGGATTCGTGGGTTGTCTTCTTGTGAGCCAACTCTATTGCTTCCTATAAACTTTCTGAATTTTCTTACTAGCATGGCAACCTGATCCTCTGTTTAATGAGGTTAACTCACTATTGCTTTCCTTTGTTGCTTTTAGAGCCATGGTTTTCTTTATTTAATAGGTTCTTCTTCTTGCTTTCAACTAGTTCATGAGACATTAATGAACTATTTAGATCATCAACCTTTAGCATGTTCAGGTCCTTAGCTTCTTCAATCATGGTAATCTTTTGATTCTGTGATTTGGGCACTGCTCTAAGGATCTTCATAACCTATTTAAGATTAGAGATTTCTTTCTTTAAACCTTTGAGAGTGCCAGCTATCTTGGAGAACTTAGCATACATCTCAAAGATACTTTCTCCATCCTTCATCTTGAAAATTTCTAATTCTTTCTACGTTCCTTCAACTTGGGAGGAATATTCATATATGGACACTAACTTGTCCTATATGTCCTTTGTTGTGGTGCAAGATGAAACTCTATTGAATTTGGTTACCAATAAGGTACAAAATAGAGAGTTCATCACCTTTGCATTATTTTACACTTTGGTTGTATCATCTTTTGGTCCATGCCCCAATGCTTGCTGTTGGGAGGGTAATTCCTACTTTTATGGTCTTCTAAGATCCCATGCCATTGGCCATTATGAACTATTTCATCCTTAGTTTCTAATAGGTGACATTTACGACATCATATAAGGATGGCCAAGTAGAGGATTACCCCTTGGCGAATACATATGAGGAAAAATGGATTTGCCATCAAATCTCTACAAATTTGTTTGTAGCTTGGTCTAATACCTCTTGTTGGTCCCTGAGGCAAGGCTTAACCTAAGACGCAAGGAGTGAATTGGGTTTATAAAAATTCTTTAAGAACCCATTTTCAAGATTAAAATCCCTCTTTGTAGTTCAAAGAAATAAATAATACAACCAATCAATCAATCATATAGCAGACATAATTTTTATAATAGTTCAAGATACCTTTTCTACTCTACTCTTCCAAGCACTCTCCTTAGTGTCTTGGGTTCCGCTATTTTAGTAGAAAAATACAACTTAAAGCAACTATAATTTTCTTGATTACAACTCAAGGTGGTATGAATATAACTCAACAAGTTGATTGTGAGACACACTCCAACAATCAAGCTTGCTCTTTTTAAGTTTGGTCTCTAACACCAACTCAAGGTAATGAACAAATAGAAATTGGAAATTAAATATTACACTTTGAAGTATTGCTTATTTGATAGCACAAGGGAAGACTTTGAAGGTGATTAAAGCATACTTTGAATGCATAAGAATCTCCCCAAGAAGTAGATACAACAAAACATTTAGCCTCAATTTCATAAAGATCAACCAAATATACATTTTCATGACTTTTATCATAAATTACAACAAAATTACTAGAATCAATCACTAAATAACCATGAGATTCAAAGACAACCTTGTATCCATTATCACAAAATTGACCAATACTCAATAAGTTGTGGTTCAATCCATCTAATAACAAAATATCAGAAATAGTATTAGAATGTAGTTAGCCAAACTTACCAATTACAACCACTCTACCTTTTTTATCATCCCCAAATGTAACTATTCCACCATATTTGACTTGAAGTTTTATGAACAATTCTTCCTCTCCAATTATGTATCAAGAGTAAACACTATTGATTTACCATGTGTTATTACCAGTGGCTTTCAAGCATATTAGCAAAAACAATTTAAGCTTTGAGTTTGTATGGTCTTTGGAATATGTTGTTACACTTGGTATAAAGCACCATTACCAATTGTTACCTTGAACCTGCTTTTATACCACTTTTTGCACCCAAAATGCAAGTTATATGGCCAAATAAGAATCCAAGTGAGATAGGGAAAATAGATGGGATATGTAAGTGTAGAAAATAGAATGCAGTAGAGGCACACAAGCATATAAACAATAATAAAACAAGGATTATAGTGGTTCGGGCTCCCTTGGCACCTACTCAACTCTCAAAGGTTTCCCCAACCTTAGGTTCCAATATACTATGTGAAATTACACCTCCTTTGGTTTCCAAAGCTAACCAAGAACTCTTCCATAACTAGTTTTATCGAGCTCACCCGTAACTCTTACAAGGTTGGTTTTCCTCTGAGCTCACCAAGAACTCATAGACATTGGTTTCTAGAGCTTGCCAATAACTTAACAATCTGGTTTCCAGGGCTAACTAGAAACTCCCTTTAAAATACAAAGTATACTGATAAACTGCCTCTAACTAGGCTTAAAACGTACACAAATTTAAGCTCAAATAAAGATACATAATGAATACATTATAGTGCTTCGTTCTCCTTTGAAATGGTATTGATGTAGCTTTGAAGTTCTTTATACATTGAAGCACCTTGGAGAGATTGCACCTTTTGGAATCTAAAATTCTTAAGATTGGATCTTGTTATATGCACTTAAGAGTCTGTTTCCTCTTCATTGGAACTTCCATTTATAAGTTCTGAATCCATTCTAACTGTTGGTGATTTTAGTTTTTGCAATTTTTTGAACATTGCAAATTACTTTTTAAACACTCAACATAATTTGCCTTTTAGGTGCACTTCAGAATCACTGAAGTTAAACTTCAGAGCCTTTGAAGATTGGGTGCTTGTTAGTTACCATTATTGTATATAACTTTAGAGCTTCTGAAGTACTCTTCGGATATTCTAAACTTTGGATTGGTTTGAACTTCATTCATGCAATAATCTTCAGACCATTTGAACATGGTGTCGGATGTTATGAAGTTCTCTTTGAGCACTGACATTCCAAATGGCTACTTTTCCCTTTTGTTAATCATTTGAAGCATCATCTGAAGATGCTTTGAAGGTACTTTGAAGCTTTTGCTGCCTTACAAACATACTTCCCAACATACTCTAAAGTTTCTTCTTATTGAACATTCTTCTGAACCTTTTGATACTTCCATATGAATCCAAAATGCTCCCACTGAAACTTCCAATTGCCACTTTTAAAATTCTGATGCTTCCTCCAAAGCTACTGAATGTCCTTTTGAACTTGTTTGCATCATGTTTAAAGCTTCTTTTAAATCCATAAATCTCAGCAATATATCAGTAGTTTAATTCAAATCAATAATAAGTTTTGTTAATCATTACCCTTAGGGTCAACATTCACCCATTTTTTTATGATGACAAAACTTGATGACTTGCACTAATAAAAATAGTGCTAATGAACTAAGTAAACTCCCCATAAGTAACTTACACAATGAGCCTATGGAAGTCCATTTCATTATAGCTCATTGTGCTAAGATTGGTCCACATATCTTGTTGGTCCTATGTTATGGCTAGACTCATGCAATTAAAAAAGTGATTCAAATGCACTGCACAAATAATCACACAAAAATCAGAATACAAAGTTTGTAGTGGTTCGACACTCTGTACCTACTCCACTCTCCAAGTTACAATCACAGATTTGGATTTCACTAGTCAACTTAGTCCCAAAGTTACATGGTATAGATACTCTATTCTCTGGACTTACAATTCCAAGTAACAATATAGATGAATCAATTACACACCCTGTAATGATTCAACTATCTCTTGGTTTACAACCCAAACTAAGGCACAATCAACATAATAAAGGAGATAATAAAAAGAAGCTTACAACCAATTCAAATCTCAGGTGACTTCAGTACTTTAGTTAACTTCAGATTATCTAAGTTCATTCACCTGCAAAATAGTGGTTAGAATTTCCTCATAATCTTGACTGTTGATTTTCTCTTAATTGCACAACAAGATCTCACTCTCTTTCGCACACATTATTTTTCTTCAACAAATCTTCCTTTAATATAGACGTTCAACTACTGTAAGATAATCTCTCAAAGGATGTTGAAGAAAATGTCAAATGGCTTCAAAACTAGCTATTTGTAATTGCTATCAATGGTCCCAAAACTATCAACATTTTACCCAAAAACCATTGACTTTTTCCTTCAAAAAGAAATCCATTGAAGTTTAACTTTGCCGGATTTCTCCTTGACTACAAATCCATCAAGGTTCTAACTAAGTAAAAACTTCACCTGATTTGCATCCGTCGAGGTTTTACTTCACTAGATGTGTTGCTGACTTCAAATCCATCAACATTTTGTGGTCCCCAATGTTTTGACTATAAAATGTCAATGGATTTCTTCATCTAACATCATCCTTCCTTAACTTGTTTTCAAAACTTGTTTATATTCATTCTATCATATTCAATTAACCTATTTACATGCATTTCAATTCATTCACATAAATCAATTTCATTTACATCAATCCACTCTACATCAAATTTGTATCATCATCAAACCATGTAGCAAAATTTATTTCATTCATGTTTGTTCATCATCAAAACAAGAAACAGGAGTCAAACATTTCTTTCCCTTTTTAATGATGACAAAATCAATTATGGATGAACTTAAAATAACATTCCTCCCCATGTCAAAATTCTTATTTCTCTCCCTTTTTGTTACAAGCAAAAAGGTGAGAATGCATAAATGTAGAGCATGAACAAGAATTATGTAAACAAGATGCAGAATATGAATATAAAGGCATAAGTGTGTGAATATCAACAAGAATTCAACGAGTCAAACTAGTAAACTTAAACTAGCAATAAAGACAAAATAATTAAAGTATCTTCAAGTCCTAAAAAGCTAGAGAATTAATTTTTGAAAGACGTTTATGTCTTCAAGGCAAGATCATTGTGGAGGAGATGGATTTTTCTTTGTAGTGGAGTCAGATTGATCAGCAAAGGAAGAAGCATAGAGTTGTTCCCTTATGTACGTCGCAAGTCATCTTTGAGAGATCCTAGACTAGTTGGAAGTAAAGCCTACAAGATGGAAACATCAAGCAAAGGAGAAGTCAAGGTGGTTGTGATATGGGGTGCAAAAGAAGGTGTAGATATAGTAGGAGTTGGTGATGGAATGGTAGTGGCTGAAGTGTGTTGAGTGTCTAAGACAGTCGCTGCTGAATCATCTCCGGCCTGAGGATCCTTCCCATTCTTTTCTTGGGAACCCTCCTCTTCTTCTAGATCCTACTCATCTCCTAGAATGTAAAAACAATGGCCATAAAGATTTGCAGATTAAAGCTCATAAAGGATAGATGATGGTTTAAGCTCTTGGCCATGGGTGGAAGGATTTGTATAAGATTAAGCCCATCTGAAAAGTATTCCTTTACCTCCTTTGAATTGTCACATCTCTTCTCCTTAAATAACTCCCTTGAAAAATTGACCATTGGAGGAAGATAATCTTCATTAAATGCAAAGACGAAAGTAGATTAGTAGAAAATAAATGTAGAAGACCGTTCTAATAATCTTCCATTTGAAAATGCCATCTTCTAATTAATTCCTATATGCTTAGAGCCATTTTGCAATGTTGACCTTAACACAAAAGAAGGTGAATAGCTGGTTTAGGCAACTAATGAATAAGGAGATGCTGCAGCTATCACTTGTTTCATGGTTTTGAAAAGAAGATAATAAATTCTGATAGATTCAGCTGTTCCACTTTGACTGGTGTTTTATTGCATTTTTCTTAAGTAAGTATTAGACAAAGTCTCTTTCTATCTGGATAGACTCTCTTCATCTCCTACTTTGTCCATAGATGAAGTTGGGTTTCTTCATTTTCAGATAGACGTGTTTTCCTCTCTGAACTTCTTCTTCCATCCACTGCCTTTTCGTTATTTCTTGAGATTTCAAATAGTATTCAGATTGACATCTTTGAGCATATTTTGAAATCTCTGTAACTCAAACTTTCTGAAGCATGGCAAATGGTTAGAACAAATATCTGCAGTCTTTCACTTAGAGATATGAATGGGTTCTTGATGTTTGATTCTTGTTTAGCACTTAGAACCTTCAACCAATTTGTTCTTCTTCAATGGATTGTCTATTTTTACAATCTAGAAATGTTGTGAACCACTTGGAAGAATATTATTGCAAGATAAGCTGCTGTAGAGTGTTGAATTTTTGATATTTGAAAATAATAAATTTTCACTATAGTATGTTACCATAGCATATCACTATAGCATGCTTTGTCTAAAGTAGCAGGTGAATCAGCTAGCTTTGTCTGTCGGTATTATAGAAGGTTACTATAGCAAATCACTATAATAGCACTTCGTCTATTATTTGTTTGAAGTATCAGACGAATATCTGTCTGTAGGTACTATAGTAGATTACTGTAGCACCGCATCACTTTGTCTATTACTTTATCTGCTAGTCGCCTTAAGCTTTGTCTAGTATTGAAGTAGGTTAGTGTAGCAAATTACTATAGTAGATGGTGTGCTGTCATAGGCAACCAAATTTAGTACCTTACTCTAATTAAAATAACTGTAGAGTGTGAATAAGGGTCCATCCCACGAGGAGTATCTAGCTTAGTTTTATGCAATGTGAATAAGAAAGAGGGGCTTTGAATATAATGAAGAAAGTATTATCAAAGACATCTATCAAAGAAGAAAACCTATCAAAGAAGAAAAACATGATTAAAGTCCACATCCACCATTAGAATCTCATAACTGATCATTAATATGATTATAAATCAATTTATACTTTAAATATTCAGCATTGGAATTATTTTTCCTATCTCTCCTTCAACATAGTTATTAGAAAACATCATTATAATTAACCCTAACCACTAAAAAATCCTAGACCAGTGCTGAAGGTTTAATCTAATAGTAGCCTTAAGATTTGTAGAGATTGCTGAAGCTAAACAATATAAGCACTAGCAGTTTGCATTTAATCTAGTCAAATATTCTTCCTAAAATATAATAACTGTAATAACAAAAATTATTAAACCCTGGTTACTTCACAAATTAGAGGGATTAAAAGATTACGGATTTGACATCTAATCTAGCAATAGATTGCAATGAATAATAAACTAGTAGGCCTACTAGCAATTAAACACAACAATCCTAATCATAAACAAAGAAGAACATTTAATACTCAAAACATAAATTGAATAATTAAATCAAACTTGATCTCACAGTATATTGATTCTGAGGCTTCTATCTCCTTAAACCAAGAATAAAAGTTTAGCCATGCAGGGCCATGAAATCACAAATAAAATAAAATAGAAGAGAGAAGAAAAAGATTTTCTATCAAAAGCTGCCTAAAGTCCTCCTCAAAACCCTAGCAAAAAGAACCCTCTAAAACTTTGAGAAACTACTATTTATAGAGAGTCAAAATACATAAAATTTGCAATTTTTGTAAGTTTCAAAAAGTTGGGAATGGAGTCTGGAGCCGTTGGCGCCATCTTGCTATCTTTGTTGGAGTGGTGTGAAGTGGATTACCGTTGGTGACGCTGGTCTGTTGCCTCCAATGATGATTTTGGCTTCTCCTCAGCATGTCATTTGGCGTATAATCCATACCACGGGGGCTCTACCCCCGCATCCCTAGGGAGATTAGTGGTGGGCTACAAGATTGGGCCTAGTGGCCTAATCTCTCTACTACCAACACAGATCTCCATAAAAAATTCATGTTTGTTACACCGCGAGATCTTCGAACTGACCAAAATAGAATTTGAGCCATCATTTGAAGTTGTCCAAAATTCCTCAATTGACTTCTTTTTGCACTTAACGACTCCAATTATCTACTAAATCAAAATATAAGAATAATGAGTATATTTAGGAAACAAACAGGTGTAAAAGATTAAGTATTAAGAGAATAAAATATGATTTTTTGCATTCTCATCATCAGACAAAGTATCTGTCTAGTTGTCCATCAGACAAGTTTGTTCATGGAAAGTAGTAGACGAACCCAGTTAGTGTGGACGAATCATCTTTCTAGTAGTTCATCTTTTGGTTTGTTCATTGCAAGTAAAATCATTTTTCCAGTAGTTCGTCTATTGGTTTGTCCTTTGTAAGTAACAAATGAACCAAATCATTTTTTTAATAGTTCATCTATTGGTTTGTCCATTGCAAGTAAAAGACAAATTATAAAAGCATAGACAAAGATAACTTCTCATATATGCAGATAAAGTAAGCTATTCATTTGTAGCTTACTTGGATCAAATGAACTAGTTGCTCCACATTTTTCTTTGCTGACAGATAATCATTAGCTTAGTAAGCTATTTGTCTATGGCTTACTTATTATAGATGAATTTTGTTATAAGCTTGTTGCTTTGTATTCGTTAGAGATTATCTTCACTTTGATAGATGAACAATAACTCGGTTGATTCCTTTTCATTTGGAGCTTTGACCATAGCATCACTTTATCTTTGGCTTCTGTAATCGCTTAAGCTATTTGTCTTTTCAGTTAGATAAATTAATGCCTTGGAATATCTTCTAATTCTTCTCTATGTTCTTTTGTCCATGAGGCCTGTAACTTGATATTAAATGCTTGACAATAATCATTAGTACATAATCTTTAATCAAATTTTGCTTGTCATTAAAATCATGCATTTATACTAACATTTTCCCCCTTTGTTATGATGACAAAACTTGATTAAAAATTATCTCATAAAAGATAATCTTTCCCTAAATGTGTGCAATTAGATAAAAATATTTTGCAAGTTTTAATTATTTCACAAGTGCCATTCATGATTGTAACACATAGGGTGTTAACTTTGGGTTAATTATGTGTTGATTAATGGAGAAATGTGATTTTTCAATGAAATGATTCAAGTAAGTATGAAGCGCATGAAAATTTCATGAAACTGTGATAATTAAAATCTCATGTGCTTGATTATGTGACATGCATATATGTTAATTAAGGTAAATTGTTGTGCAATTATGTTATTTTTATGTGGAATACATGATAGAAAAAGAGTTGGAAAAAAAGGTTGAAAATGGAGAAAAATCAAGGAAATAGGGTGAGCCAACAAACTAGCATCAGTGGCGGCAAGGGATTGTTACAGTGGGCTTAACATCGTGGCACCAAATCTGGCATCGGCAGTGCTGATCAGCAATAAAAGACAGATGGCCAATTTTTTGGATAGTTTCTATTTTGTTTTCTAGATTTTTTATCCCGTTCTTTCTTTTCTTTTGCCCTAGCTCCATTTAGCTTTATTTTTTATTATTTTAGCTAGGAAATCATCTTGCCTAGTTAGAAAAAGCTTGTGATCTTTCAGTTAAACCCAATTTCACTCATTTGAACTGTGAAAAACAGAAGAAAATGGAAGAAATATTGGATTTTGACAAAATAGAATGAGCAATAGGGAGCTTGGAGCTTGGTCCTTCGTTTAGGGAAGACGACTATGCTTGAAAGTGAAGGTAATCTTGATTTCCTAATCAAATTTCATATTTTAGATTTTTAGGGTTTTGGGAATAGTAGATTTTTGGGGCTTAAATTGATATATTTGATTATAAATTCATGGGGAATTAGTTAATACAATGATTCTTGTCATTTGACATGAGAAATTTGTGATTTATGCGAATTAGGGATTTTGTGTATAGTGAAAATTGGGGATTTCCTTATTTTTGTTAAATTAATCATGAGGTAAATAATTAATGACATGATTATAATATTTTAGAACATGCGTAGAGTGATTTGGACCAGTAAAATCAAATTTATGATTATGCCCTAGTTAGGGTTTAAAGAGGATTTTTGTGCATGGGCTATGTAAGCCATGAACTGAATAGATTAAAAGCTTAGTTGAGTTGTTTACATGTTGTTTAAATTTTAATCATGTAAGATACTAGATAAATATGCCAAACAAGCAAGTTTCTTATGGTAATAGTGAAGAAACCCTAGTTTGATTAGTGTTTATCACACATTTAATGTTCATAGCCTAAGATTGGCTATTAAAGAAATATTTATATAATGTATTGAGTACATAATTACAAATGGTTAAGTAAATGAGATTGTGGCTCTATATAGGATGATCTAAGAAGGATGAAAAGGTAGAAAGCTTGAAGAATGTGGTTAGAGCTATAGGCCTAAGTAAGTAGGCAGCCCCTATTTGATTTAAATGAATGGATGGGGATAGTGGTCATGCCATGTTTGTTTCGGGCATGTGTGTTTTGGATGAGGGATTGTGGATAACCCATGCTTGTTTAAAATTAATGTTTGTCAGGTATGATGGATGCATGAATGATTGGACACATGAAGTATCCCATGAATGGTTATTTCATATATATATATATATGGTTGAGAAAATTGATATGCATAAAGTTATGCATGTTGTATAGTTGGGGTAGTGCATACCTGAATTCATTCTTTATTATGTTTGTTATACATGAATGTCGGGGATTTGAAATATCCCATAGTCAAATTGATTTATAATATAGACATGTGAGTGTTGGGGATAGAAAGTATCCCATGTCTTTGCGTTAGGGATAAGAACTATCCTGGTACTGTGCATGAATTGATAAGTATGCAAGCAGGTGAATGCTTGGTTGGATGAGAATAGTGTGTATTCCCTAATTGTACTTAGAGCAATGATTGTATGGATTGTTGATTAGTGGGGATAAAGATTATCCCATGGTTTGAATGTTTGAAGGTTAGATATGATATATAAATGATTGTATAACTTGATGGAATGGAAAGCATTCCATGAGATTGTTTGTGGTGCCCAAACGGCACAGTCATGATGTTATGCGTGTATGGCATACTTTGATGTGTGGTGTCTATATGGCACCTAATATGGTATGATGAGGTAGAATGGTTGAAATGTGAGATGATGTAAGGTGTCTAAAGAGCATGCTTATGGTTATAGTTGTATACACCTGAAGGGCGTAGAGTATTATAGTAAATTGAGGAGGATTTCTTATATTAAATTTTTAGCTGACAGGTCAGGTAAAGAATCCCAACTGAGGACTGGGATTGGCGAGTAAAGATATGAAGACATATCTGATGGTATGATAAATTGGGTTTGGAATCCCCTGATGTAGATATAATTTTCTTTGATTAAATTGTAGTATGATTGTAATTAAGAATTGTATGTGATGTATAATGTATAGTATAATGATGTATGACATGTCATATTCATTTAAGTATGATGTTGTGATATAATGGTATGATTCTAGGGTTGAACATTGCCATCATGATCTTGTTCCAATCTTGGGAAGAGCTGTGAGTGTGGGCCTAGATATTTTAAATATAATTGTTGTTTTATATTATAGAAATGTCAATTTTAATTGATTCCATATATGTATATCATGTTTAAATATCCATAATATAGGCCAGATTCTACCAAATTTTAGGCAGGATATTTCTAATGGGAATAGAAAAATTATTAGATTATGGTAAGATTTCCCTTAAGAAGAAAGGAAATGGTAGTGTTCTGCATTAGCCCTGAGGTGGCTTGGTTAAAACACATAGGGTGTGAGTGTGGGGCATTACAATGATCTCCCTTGACTAGTTTATATATATTCTCCCCCTAATTAATTCAAGATTATGCATTATAATTTTTTGTGTTCTCCTTGAGATAATTTTGTAGATTCTTTCTCCCCCTTTTTCTCATAATAAAAATGAAATGCATCACTTGCAGCGAGTATCGATCAATACACATAGCATAAAAGCATTCAAACCATTTTTATTGCATTTTAGTACAAACAATGTTACAAACTCAGGGAAAGTAGCTCATACTGTAATCTAAGTGCAGGAGAGGTCATTTGTGAGACCGTAGATGGGGGGGGGGTGAAGAACTTTGTAACACAGTGAGAAATATAAAGTTTCAGGGAGGGGAAGAGGGGAAGGAGATGAAAATGAGGTGTTTGGAGCCTCTTTTCCTCCTCTCATAAAGAGCCCCAACTGCTGATGAAGTTCAATCTAGGGGCAAACTAGCTAAGATATAAATCATTTTCTTGAGAGCCACATATTGAAGAGAGATACTTTTGACTAGATCGGTGAAGTGAAATAATGTCACGAACAAAAGTAGCATCATCCCACTAAGAAAAGTGAAGGAACATCCTTTGGTTATTCAATTTCCACCACTCATGTGTCTTCCTCCTATATCTTCTTCCTAAATTCCCTTCCTTGAGCTACTTCATCTTTGTGATGCAGAAGAGGATTGTAAGTCATAGGTTAAAATAGAATTAACATGGGGGTAATTCTAGGTAGTTGATATGATGTTTCAAGAAAGAAAGAATAAGTCTTGTCAAAGGTAAAGTTTGATGTGATAGAATTAGTAGTAAATTGATTTTGGCAAGAAAGCGAGGTGTATGTGGCCTTGGAAACCATGATGCTGATGTAGACAGAGTGGGAATCAAATAGTGTATAGAAATAACTTCATCTAAGACAAATTCGTGCCTCATTAAAAATAGATCAAAATATTATAATTTTAGGCATAGAAACATCGGGGATTTCATTCTCATGTATGCACATTAGTCATGCCTAATTCTCTTCTAATGTTATAAAAAATTTCTAAAGATAGTGGCTTAGTAAAGATGTTAGCAAGTTGAGCTTTTGTAGGCACATACTCTAGGCATAGGTCATGAATCACTACATGGTCTCTAATAAAGTGGTATCTAATTTCTACATTCTTGGTTCAAGAATGTAAGACAGGGTTCTTTGTCAAGCATATGATAATAATATTGTCGCATTTTATGGGTAAATCTCTATAGCTTAGTCCATAATCTAGAAGTTATTGTTTCATTGAAAGTAATTGAGTGAAACAACTTCCAGTTGCTATATATTTAGCTTTTGTTATAGAGAGAGCAACACTAGTTTGTTTCTTAGAGAACCATGATACCGACCTATTCTCTAGAAATTAATAGGTTCCACTAGTACTTCTTTTGTCAATTTTGTATCCCTAAAAGTCAACATTTGAATATTCAATTAATTCAAAAAAGGTTCCCTTAGGATAGTAGAGTCCTAGATTTGGTGTGTCAACTAAATACTTAAAAAGTTTGTTTCATTGTAATAAGATGAGACTATCTAGGACTGGACTAAAATCTAGCACATTAGCATATGCTAAATAGAATATCTGGTCTAGATGCAGTAAGATAAAGAAGAAATCCAATTATACTGTGATATAGTTTTTGATCTACAAGTTTACCCTTTTCATCCTTATCCAGCTTTGTTGATGTGCTCATTAGGGTGCTTGTTGCTTCAATTTCTTCTATTTTGAACTTCTTTAACATTTCTCTAGTGTATTTGGATTAACAAATGTGGTTTTCATCATCTTTTTGCTTGATTTCCAATCCAAGGAAGTAGTTTAATTCTCCTATAATGCTCATTTTGAGATCTGTTTGCATGATCTTTGGGAAGTCTTGGCAGAGATCCTCATTAGTAGCACTAAATATAATGTTATCTACATAAATCTGAACTATCAAGATATCTATGCTAATATTTTTTATGAATAAAGTAGTATCAACCTTTCCTTTTTTGAATTGATGATCACTTAAGAATTTGGTCAACCTTTCATACCATGCTCTTGGAGCTTGTCTCAAACTATATAATGCCTTGGTGAGCTTATAGACATGATCGGGTTAATTATCACTTTTGAAAATAGGAGGTTGTTATACATAGACATCCACACTTAGATATTAAGCTCATGGCCATGGGTGGAAGAATTTGCATAAAGTTTTAGCTCATTTGAAAAAGCATTCCTTCACCACCTTGAATTGTCTCACCTCTTCTCCATAAATAGTTCTCTTGAAAACTTGAACATTGGAGAAAGATGTTCTTCATTAAATGCAGAGATGAAAGTAGATGAGCAGAAAATAAATGTAGAAGACCATTCTGATAATCTCTCATTTGAAAACATCATCTTCTAATTAATTCCTAATGCTTAGAGTCATTCTATAGTGCGGACCTTGATATGTAAGAAGGTGAATAGCTCATTTAGGCAACTGATGAATGAGGAGATGCCGCAACTCTTACTTGATTCACGATTTTGGAAAGAAAATAAATTATGACAAACTCAGCTACTTCACTTTGACAAGTGATTTATTACATTTGTCTAAAGTTAATACCAGAAAAAGTTTCTTTCCAGCTAGATAGAGTCTCTTCATCTCCTACTTTGTCCATAGTTGATTCCAGATGAATTTGGGCTTCTTGTTTTTCAGACAAATGTGTTTTGCTCTCTGAACTTCTTCTTCCATCTGTTGCCTTTTCATTGTTTCTTTGAATAGTATGAGATTTTGAATAGGGTATTCAGATTGATATCTTTGAGCATATTTTAAAACCTCTATAACTCAAACTTTTTGAAATGTAGCAAATAGTTAAAAAAATATCTGCAGTCCTGCACTTGGAAATTTGAATAGGTTTCTTAATGTTTGATTCTTGTTTAGCACTTAGAACCCTTAAGCATTTCATTCTCCTTTAATGGATTGTATATTTTTATAATCCTAAAAGGTTGTGGATCGCTTGGAAGATGATGGTTCAAATTAAAATTCATCACAAGTGTACAGAGGTATAGCAATAAAGTATGCAATCTAAGGGTCGATACCATGGAGAACCATCAAACCGACTTAATTAATTTTAGTTACTGAACTATTCTAACCTTAAAAAGAATGTATTTATGACTAAACAGACTTGGAATAATGTTTGGTATAATTTTAGAATTTTAGGAATTTAATAGAATTCAAATAAATAAATAGCTAAATATAATGCAGAGAGATTAGCAAGATGCAAAAGTCTAGGTATCCGATTTTACCACTAGATGATATCTCTTTGCTAATGGAATGTTGGATTCAATGGCTCACTTGGTTCGTTCTTTCAAAAGTAAGATTATTACCATTAGGTTTGTGGTTCACATCAAGTATTTTCACTCGTTCCAATTACCTATTATGTATAGCACAATTGAGGCGAAAACCCATTAAACTCAAGAACTTAGGAACCAAAATAGTATGGTTTACCATATGGTGTATACCTTAACCATCTATCCTTTTCATTCAACGGAGCTCATGGTTTAGCTTATGGTGCATACCTTGGTGATCAAGCAATAAAATAAGTTAAATCATGACAAACAATATCATGAATGAAACAAGATTATATAGCATTAATAATATCCAACAATCCATAACAAAGAGTATCAAAAAGGATTATATCTTCACCCTAGAAAAAGAGATTTATATCATAAGAGAAAATAAAACAACTTCCTTAGACAAGATGATAATAATGAAGAACATCTTCTCTCCTTCTTATTTCTTAATTACAATCCCTTCTTCTTTTCCACAAGAAATCTCTTAGGAAAACGGCCTCCAAATCTCAGAGAAAAACTCCTAAAACCAGAGTGAGAAGAACCCCTGAAAAGCCCTAACGTTTTGCTTAAAAACCCAAAAAATATGCAATGTAGAAAATCCATAAAAAATACTAGCCCTCCACTGGCACTGGTGGCGCTAGATTGCTGCCTGGCCACTGGTAGTCTCCAGTACTAGCACTGGCAGCGCCAACTAGTGGTCTTGATTTTGTGTTGATTTTTCACTCCATTTTGTAGCTATTTTCTTTCTGAAACTTTGAGCTTCTTTTTTTCCATTCTTTTTCTCTTCTTTTCCATCTTCATAACACCTAGAAAATCCAACAAATGAGTATGAGATTCATCTAAAAGAGATAAGGATTTGTAAATAACTAAGCTTAAACATGTACAATATAAGTGAATGAAATTCACTCATCAAATACCCCCAAACTTACTTATTTGTTCTTCCTTGAGCAAAATAGAAACAACAACACAAATGACCTAGCTATAATATAGCAATAATACACAAACTCACAAAGAAGATAATGAACATTGATCTCTGTCATTAATCAAAAACCTCCATAAAATAATCATAGTTAAGAAGAATTGTCAAGATAACACATATGTGTTTCAATTTTTAACTTAAGCATTTTCTTTTTCACCTTAGATTCCATGTGCATGTTGATCATTCAAATTGTAATTCCTCTCAAGTGTATGGACTTATGGCAATATAGTGTGCAAATATAAGAGTCGATCCCACAGAAAATGGCAAAAAAACTTATTTAATCTTTATTTACTAAGTATAAAACTAAACAGACTTTGAATAAGATATGATATGATTTCATAAACTTAATAGAATAAAATTAAACAAATAACTAAGGATAATATAGAGGGATTAATAAGATGAATAAGTCTATGGTTCTGATTTCACCACAAGGTAATAACTCTTTACCAATGAATGTTAGATTTAATGTCTCACTTGGGTTCATTCTTTCAAACATAAGATCATTACCGTTTGATATGCGGTTCAAATCTAGTGCTTTCACTTGTTCCACTTTCCTATGATATTTAGCATAAATGAGGTGAAAACCCATTAAGTTTAAGAACAAAAGAACCTGAATAGAATGGTTTAACATATGATGTGTACCTTAACCATCTATCCTTCTCATTCAAAGAAGCTCATGTTTTTACATATGATGTGTACCTTAACCATGCTTTCATGAATAATCTAACTCAAAATATTGGTAATTAAGCAATAAAATAAATTAAATTATTACAAATAACATAATAAATGAAATAAGATCATCTAGCATTAATAATATCCAACAATCCATAACAAAGAGAATCAAAACGGGCTAAATCTTCACCTTAGAAGAAGGGATTTAGTTCATAAGAGAAAATAAAACAACTCCCTGAGACATGATAATAACAATGAAAAACATCTTTTCTCTTTCTTCTTTCTTACTTGCAATCCCTTATTCTTCTCCATAAGAAATCTCCCAAAAAATGACTCTAAACCTCAGAGAAAATTTTGAAAAATGAAGGTGGAAGAACCTTCTAAAAACCCTAAGTTTTCCCTTAAAAAGCCAATGAAAATATGCAATTGTGAAAAATTTCCACAAACTGTCTGCCTCCAGTTCCAGGTGGGCGCTGGCCGATGGTGGTCCAGTATTGGTGTTGGCGGCGTCAACTCGCTACCTGGTCCTTCTTGCTCTATTTGCTCCATTTACTCCATCTTTGTAATTACTTCTTTACCAACCTTTTTCTCTTCCTTTTTTATTCTTTTTCCATCTTCAAAGCACCTGATAAAATCCAACAATTGAGCATTAAATTCATCTAAAAGAGATAAGGATTTGCAAATAAATAAGCTAAAACATGTGTAATATGTGTATGAAATTGACTTGTAAAATACCCCAAAACTTACTTATTTGCTTATCCTCAAGCAAACTACAAATTAGAACTCATAAATAAGTTAGGATAATTTCTCTTAATCAAATAATAGCATGACAGACAAATTACACTTGTACGCATAATTCAGAAATCATTCAAGACACTGACCAAGTAATCTTATAAAACTCATGCTTCATTAATCCTTTTATGAAGTGAAAATGTGTGTGTGTGCGTGTATAATGTCAATTACATGCTACATGCATACTTTTTAGTCAACAATGTGCAAATCAATGGTTCTAATGATCTTCACATAGCACTCCATAAGCTTACTTTTCATGATCCCTCTCCGCTAATATATATGACTCTGCTCACTTGGGTCAATAGGTCTTTATTAAGCTTATAATGGGCCTTGGGTTTGGCTAACAATGAAAAGAAATAAGGATTCACAAAGTAAGAGATCATAATGGAATTACATATGAATGTTCACTCTCTAATTTTTTTTGTTTGGGGTTTTTTTATTTTATTATTATGGACTTTATTACTATCACACCCCCAAATTTATTTTTTGTCAAGTTCATTGGGATGTGATCCCCCCTATTATGGTCTATATTACTACTACACCCCCAAACTTATTTTCTATTAAGTTCATGGAGACTTGGTTAGCCCATTTAAAAGATGATTCCTTACTAATCCTTTTCTTTTTGTCCTTTTTCTTCTTTTTTCAACATTCTTCTTTTCAATTCCTCCAAAACTTAATTTCTTTTACTTCATTCATACCTCTATAACAACCATATGTATAAAATATATCTCTTATAAGTCAAGCATGGTTTTTCAGGTTGAAAGGGTCTAGATATGAGGCTAAAGAAAGAAAATTGAATGGTGGTCTTTTATTGCATTGCATATGCCATTCTTTCATGAAGGTTCAAAGGGGACACTAGTGATATGAATGTACTAGGTTAGCTTAAAAGGCTCAAATTGATCAAGGAATACCTAAATCACTTTCACATAAACATGTAATCTAGGATTTCACCTTGAGGGATAATCAAACTAGTTCTAGAATACTTATGTCAACTAAAATATGTCACTAAATTCACAACACTATCAACTCATCAACATACACTTTGCATGATCATAACATAATATGCTCAATGAAATTTTCATCAATCATAAAAAAAGACTTTTATAAAAATCATTAAATCACAAGATAACTTCGATCTTTCATTTTAAATCATGTGCAATAGTAATAAAAAAACTTAGCATATATTACTGATCATTAAGAGAGAATCCACCCTATTCAATTCTAGCATGTTAGCACGTTTTCTCTTGGATTTCCTTTAGCTAAGTTATCAAAATGTGAAGCTCATGTTTAGATGTTAAAAAAGCCAAACGCCAATTTGGGGAAACAAATGGAGAGACAAATTGGATGCACGGTCGGATTCCTTCAGCTCCTCGATCACTGACAGATACTTACCAAAAAAAATGAGGAGTCCATTGCACCAAGCGCCTCATGCCATTTTAGTCGTTCAATTCTGCATCGGAGAAATCCATCGGCTCTCCCGCATTTTCAATTGAGATGAAACGTCTACCATTGCAGCTTCAGCAAATGCCCCTATATGAGGTGGAATTTATGAAGCCTACTACTGAAGCTCTGGATCTCAATCACAAGAGACACCCCCGATCATCAAAAACCTAGTCGTCGTTGTTGGATGCATCAACTTTAGCAGACATTGCAGGAAGAACGTTGCTCCGTCTTCCAGTTTTTGACTTCAATGATGGCTTGAGATCTTCTTGGAAGCCCAAAGAAGCTCTTAAGTTGTCTCTTGATGGCCAGGACGATTGTGGATGGGAAGTACTACTTCCATCCCAGGGAGATTCGGACAGTCCCAGTGCTATCGATGCCCACGATCGAAAGTGACGACAAGCAATGAAGGAGGAGATTTGAAGCACTGATGGATTTCAACAACGAGCTCTTGAAGAAGGAGGAGCTGTGTCGATCAGCTTCTAAGTCTAGAGCATCAAGAGATCTACGATTCATTTTCAACAAACACATCCAAGGGTCTATAGATGCCAAACAGATCATGTAAGCTTTGGGCAGAATTTCATCTACGATTGGCAGATTGGCAAAAAAAATAAAAAATAAAAATAAAAATAATCATTGACCCACTAATCATTGTGATGAGGTCCTCCAAAACTATGGTGTCTTTAGGAAAGGATGGAAGCGAATCTCTGCCATCGATTCCTAGATAGAAACCCACCATCGAAACAAAAGTGATTCGATTCTCTTTAGGAACTCATGCAGTCAGGATAGAAGTGACCCTCCTTCCAAGATATGTGGTTAAATGTCCAACCCCACAACATTGTGCACAAGAGACATAGACAGCAACACCCGCAGACCAGCAGGCCATGATTGACCACACAAGCAGCGGTGATTCTAGACGAGCTCAGCAAATCGCGAAAGTAGGTAATAATGTCTATAGAGGTCAAGCCACAGGTGGTGTAGGCCTTTGCCCTAGGTCGCACAATCAGAATGCTGAATAGGCTAATGAACATGTTACACAAGTAAAACCCACCCCATCAGGATGAGTTTGGCGGCTTGAAGTTGCAAACCCTTGTAGCATCTCAAACTGAGCCACATGGTCAAGCAGAAGTGCAGAGACCTCTTAGTAGATCATGCAAGTCAGCCATTCTCAACACCTTCGCCATATACCACTGGTGCCATTTGGAGGATGTGGCCAAAAACAACATCCTTCAACCTACGTAGTTAGGGCCAAAGGTACAGGAAAATTTGCTTTCGCAGATGTGATTGTCTGCTTAGGAGTGACGCAGATGGGACAGCTTTAGCTTCCGTGCGGTTGAGCGCCGGTTGTTTGCGAAGATTAAACAGGTTTAGAACACACATGCTTGCACCCATTGGATCCCGATTCTACCCACGCAATTGGAAAGAAACAACATAACCAAGCACCTGCATAATTGGAAATTCTGCCACAAGTGACGTGGCTATCTAGCATCTCCGTGTGGATGCAGAATGGAGTATGATAGATGGGTGCATCAGACATACTAATCATTGGTCAAATCAATCATGGAGTGTTAACATAAAAATACATGTAATGTAATTGAGTAAATCAAGTTAAATGAAAATCTATACATTTAGGGAGGTGAGCATCCTTAAATTACCCCTTAAGGTGAAGGTAGGCTCCAGTTTCCCAAATTGCCCTTGAGAGGAAGTGAGCATCCCTAAATTGCCCCTTGAGTTAAAGGTAGGCTTTAGTTTCCTAAATTCCCCCTTGGGAGGAGGTGAGCATCCCTAAATTGCCCCTTGAGGTGAAGGTAGACTCCAGTTTCTCAAATTGCCCCTTGGGAGGAGATGAGCATCCCTAAATTGCCCCTTGAGGTGAAGGTAGGCTTCAGTTTCCTAAATTGCCCCTTGGGAGGAGGTGAGCATTCCTAAATTGCCCCTTAAGGTGAAGGTAGGCTCCAGTTTCCCAAATTGCCCCTTGGGATGCCCCTTGAGGTGAAGGTAGACTCCAGTTTTCCAAATTGCCCCTTGGGAGGAAGTGAGCATCCCTAAATTGCCCCTTGAGGTGAAGGTAGGCTCTAGTTTTTCAAATTGCCTCTTGAGATGCCCCTTTAGGTGAAGGTAGACTCCAGTTTTCCAAATTGCCCCTTAGGAAGAAGTAAGCATCCCTAAATTGCCCCTTGAGGTAAAGGTAGGCTCCTGTTTCCCAAATTGCCCCTTGGGAGGAGGTGAGCATCCCTAAATTGCCCCTTGAGGTGAAGGTAGGCTCCAGTTTCCCAAATTGCCCCTTGGGAGGAAGTGAGCATCCCTAAATTACCCCTTGAGGTGAAGGTAGGCTTCCGTTTCCTAAATTGCCCCTTGGGAGGAGATGAGCATTCCTAAATTGCCCCTTGAGGTGAAGGTAGGCTTCAGTTTTCCAAATTGTCCCCTTAAGAGGAGGTGGGCATTCCGAAATTGCCCCTTGAGGTGAAGGTAGGCTCTAGTTTTCCTAATTACCACTTGGGAAGAGGTGGGCATTCCTAATTTGCCCTTGGAGGTGAAGGCAGGCTCCAAGCCTATAAATATCACTTCCTCTTCTTAAGAGGGCGGGAGAAAATTTTGAGGAGAAAATTTTGAGAGAGAAAATTTTGAGAAGAGAAGAGAGAAAATTTTGAGAGAGAGCATTTGAAGAAATAAAACTTGGAGGAGGAGCTTGAGGAGTCTTCAAGAGGCAGGTGCCTCACTTGACAACAGTAGCCTTTGGCTATTAGTAATTTCTTTAGTGCTTGAAAGCACTCTGCCATGGCCCCACCATGGTACACACATGGGTCCAACCCATGTTGTGGTAATGGTGGGTCCCATATGGCCAATGGATAATAGGATAATGATGGATTAGACATTTTAAAAATATTAAAACCTATTTAAACCCTGATTAAACCATGTAACTGCTCCATAAATCAGGAAATTAATGACATTATCTTAAATTAATTAAGAACTATCATTAGCACTAATCACTATCATTAGTGTTATTCATGATTAGGCTTAATTAACTCAAAGTGTAATTAAGGTTAATTTATGTAACCTAGATCTTCGATCTCTCACAGTATAAACCGCAGAGATCACCCGCTTGTAGTTTTCCATGAGATATTGGAAAACACCAAAGCCTAAGTCTAAGACTGAGTCACTAATCATGACCTACTAAGTCACTAAGTCATGACTCACTAATTCAAACCTTAACAAATACTCATCAACTCATTGAAAACCCTATGCCTAGGACTGAGTCACTGATCATGACTCACTGAGTCAAACCTTCACATATACCATTCATCAAAACAGTCAAATCCAGTCATCCTGGCCCACTCTTCCTAAGCTTCACCTGGGTAATTGAGAGATCCGAGCAAAATTCAGTCATCTTGGTCCTACTTTTCCTAAGCTTCTCATGGGTCAATTGAGAGAGTCGAGCTAAACCCAGTTAACTTGGCCCACTCTTCCTAAGCTTCTCATGGGCAATGAGAGAAGGCTTAACCAAACCTAGGTCA
>JAYJMB010020170.1:0-15189 GCA_036873735.1 Pouteria campechiana
GGACGTAAGTTTCATAGCACATGGGCATAAGATTTTATAGTGGTTTGTCCTTTCTTGGGTTCCTACAATTCTCTGAGTTAGTCTCCTCTACTGATTTCAGCAACCAAGCTCACTAACCAACTCTTACACTTTTAGCAAGTCCTTCTACATGCTTTTCTCAATACCTAAACAACAAGGACCCTACTTTCTTTAACAAATGCTAAAAATAAATGTGCAGATTAGTGCCTCTTACTTAGGCTAATTTGTACAAAAATTAAAAAGCTTAAATCAATAAACAAAGTATGCAATAAGGATGAATGTATCAAACTTCTTGAAAGTGAAGCAGATCTCGCTTTGAATGCTTTGACAATGTTGAAGCAGTTGGAATCAAAAAATGGAAGAAGATATTGAATGCTCTTTTAATGCTTGAGTTAGAAATTTCTCTATTTTTAATTTTCTCATTTTCTCTCTATTTAATCTAGTTTCTTTAATCATCTTTTCATAATCTATGGAAGAGATTTTAGTTGTTGCAAGTTTTCAAAAGTTGTCAAATGTTTGAAAGACTTTACTGTAATAGAGACTTCTCTATTTTTTAATTTTCTCATTTTCTCTCTATTTCTTCTAGTTTCTTTAATCAAATGCTTAATTCTTACTTCTTATTTGGCTTAAGAATTTTTGAAATAAGTCTTCAGAAGTTCTGATGTTGATCTACTGTTAGTTACCATTCGATCTACCTTCTATTAGAGTTTCTGAAGTACTTCTTTAGAACTTCTGCACCAAGACCAAATTTGAATTGTTCTTGGCTGAACACTCTCAGATTCTTTGAAGGCTAATCTTGGTTTCTAACACTATAATGGTTATATTTTAGCTTCTTAAGAACTTATGAAATATCTCTGAAGCCTAAATTCTACCTTTTATACACTTATTGAGTCTTGGATTAATTTTTGAAGAAAGTCTGGTTTTTTGAAGTTGCCTCTGATGGTCTTTTGAGTGGCTTCTAGAAAAGCTTTAATCTCGAAGTTACTTTAATGACATTTTGAGTTGCTTTTGAGCGTTTGATGAGAATTTGAGTGACATTTGAAGAGGGTTTTAATCTCTAAAATTTCCTTTGATGAAATTTTGAGTGCAAAATCCAACTCTGAACTCATTTTGAAGCAAGGTTATTCATTTTCTAAAGCATCTTTGAGACTTGGAATTTCTTCTAAAACATTTTTGAAGTTTGAAGTGTTTCTACTTGAGTATTCTTTTAATTATCTTCTTTTGAAGGCTTAATGTGATAAATTTTTAAACTAATAGTAATACAATTAACATTATTTATTGCTTACAGTTACTCTCCTTGATCTATTTTGACATATAAATGTTGCATCACTTGCGAAAGTAATCAGTTAGTGCTTAACGCTTCACTCACATGTTTGCTCATCATCAAAACTTTGTTATTTAATTATATTCATCATCAAAATCAAGCTTAGTAGAGGGCTTAGACTCCATAGCACATAGGACAACATTAAGGATTTGCATTGTTTTAGAGGTACTAAAGCCTCACTTTAAATGTTCTGAAGTGCTGTTATGAAGCATGCTAGAGAAGCCAATTTGAGTCATTCACAAAGAAGTGCAATTTGCAAAATTTCATCACTTCAGTGAGTCTAAAGTAATAATTCAGAGGGTCTAAAGCAACAACAACTCCAAATATTAACACCTTCAGAATTTCTAAAGAAGCGCCCCCACGACTGCATGCCATCTATCCAAGGGCTTTGAAATCCTTACTTTAGATTCTCTGAAGTTGCAGGAACACTTCAACTGTTAGAAATTTAAACATTTCCCACACATTTAATGAGCAATGTCTTTCCAAACGACTAGTATTTGAATACTCATATAAAAGGAGTTAATAAGGGACATTTTAGAAGTTAGACAAGTGATCGAAAGTTTTCTTCAAAAAAGATCAACTCCACTTCACCACTCTTTCAACTGCATTCAAATCCAATCATTCTGCAACTTCTTAGAGATTGAATCTCTAGATCTTTATTATTACATTTATTACTTCCATTCCTGAACTTTGTATAATTTGCCTATCAAGAGGCATTTAATTTTGTACACATTTATTTCTGTTTTCACACTTACAAGCAAGGAGCTTGCAATTTATCATTGATAGCAAGTAGGGAGACTTGCTAAAGTTTGTAAAAGTTTGTAGGTGAGCTTTGAAAATCAATGAGTGTATCTTTGATTGGAGGAAGCCTATTATATTTGATTATTGGTATATGCATAACTCTTGAAGAGATCCCTAATAGCTAGCTACTTCCATAACACATCAACAGAGCGACAGTCCACTTCTAGACCCTCATTTTTCAGTGGAACCAACTGTGGGTATTGGAAAGTAAGAATGTAAAATTTTATGATAGCTACAAATTACTAGTTGTGGCTCATTATTAAAAATGGAAAGGTTATCCTCAACTTAGAAGAAAAATATACTGCTATAGGGCATTTAAGTAGTAGAGAGAGATGCCAAGGTAAAGAACTGCCTTTACTATGCCCTTTCGCCCTCTGAATTTTAGAAGATCTCCTCCTGTGACTCTACTAAGGAGATCTGGGATAAGCTACAAGTTGCACATGAAGGCACAAATCAAGTCAAAAAAACTTAAATAAACCTTTTTGTGTAGGAATATGAATCTTTTAGTATGAAGGAATCAAAGACAATATCAAAATGTTTGGATGATTTTAGAAAATTACTAATGAATTGCAGAACTTGGGAGATAAATACAAAGAGCCCAAGTTATTGAAGAAGATTTTAAGATCTTTGCCTAGGCACTAGATGCCTAAGGTTACCACTATCTAGGAAGCTAAGGACCTATATAAGATGAGTGTTGAAGAACTCATGGGTTCACTCATGACCCACAAGGTGCTAATGAAGTAGAGAGCTCTAGAGAAGCCAAAGGGAAACCATTGCCCTAAGAGCAAACTCTGATGATGATGACTCTTAAGAAGAGGCATCAACAAGTGGCAATGAGGAGGTAGACATGGCTATGATTACAAGATGATTCAAAAACATGTTAAAGAAAAAGAGATTTGTAAGCAGTTTGAGAACCAACCTGAAAAGCAAAGATAAGAAGAAAGAAGTCCCAATTTGCTACAATTGCAGCAAACTAGGACACATGAAGTTTGACTATCCTGAACTAGAAAGGAAGGAGATTAGAAGAAGAAATATAACTCCTACTTTAACAAAAAGAACAACAATAATAACAAAAATATGAGTAATAGAAATTTTGAAAAAAAGAAGAAAGCTCTAGTAGCATGGTAGATACTAGAGAACATGATAAATTAAAGTGAAAGTGAAACTGAAGAAGAACACAAGGCAAAAATCAGCACACTTGTACCAAACAAAAGAGATTAAAGAGAATATCATACTGGAATAAGCTTTGTGCTCATCCATGAAGATGAGGTAAATTCTAAAATTTGAAAATCCTAGTCATGAAGACATGCTATAGGAATTATATTATGATTTCATGACTCTGAAAGCCAAGTATAAGGAGACCCAAAAGGAACTAAAGAGAATATCCAGTGAATGCTCTAAGCTGAAGGAGTAAAACTCCAAGCTCAGGAGTAACCAATGTACCATTAGAGAACTTGAGCTATTCAAGGCAAAAAATAGCGCCCTTAGAAAGACCTTAACTTCCACCTTATTAAAAATGAAACCTAAGAAAAATGGTTGACAATAGCAAAAGAAATAAAATTATAATTTTGGAAGAAAATAAGGACCCAAACAAAACCTGATTTGGGTTCCTAAGGAAGTTGCAAGGGTTATAAATGCAACTTAGTCTCCAACTATTAGATTATAGGCAAAAGCAATAGGTACCAAAATACTTTGCCACTAACCCACCTAAACCCATTCCCAAATGGATACCAAATGCCTGGCTATGTCTATGCAAGTATGTTTGAGAGCCACAAGAAGCAGTACATAGTATATTGATAGTAGTTGCTCAAGGTACATGAAAAAGGAGAGGGAGCTATTTATAGAGCTGAAAATAAAGAATGGTGGAATAGTGACCTTCGAAGATAATGGAAAAGTTAGAGTGGTTAGGATTGGTAAGGTTGGCCAACCACCATCTATTACTATTTAAAATGTGTTGTTAGCAGAAGGATTGAAACATAAGCTTTTGAGTGTCAATCCATTTTTGTGACAATAGCTATAAGGTTATGTTTGAATCTCAATGTTGTTTTATCCTAGATGAGTCTAACTAAGTTGTAGTTCTAGGTAGAAGGCATGGAAATGTATATTTAGTTGACCTTTCTGATATCCAAGACAAGTGTCTTGTTGTTAGTAATGATGAGTCCTTGCTATGGAATTAAAGATTAGAACATGCCAACAAAAATCTGATGGTAAAGCTTTACCATAAAAACCTTGTTGTTAGCCTACCAGAACTAAAATTTGAAAAAGAATAGTTGTGTGATGCTTACTTGAAAGGAAAGAAAGTAAAAGAGTCTTTTAAATCAAACAAATAAGTGTACACAACTAAACATCTTCAATTGCTATACATGGACCTAGTTGGACCAACAAGAGCTAGGTGTTGGTTCTTGTCGGATGGCTTAACCCAAGAAGGGAGGGGTGAATTGGGTTTACAAAATTTATTCACTTCCCCTTATTGAACTAATTTCTCTCTTTGCATGTTCATGTGCCATGCAATAATATAATAGAAGATAAAACAGTAAATTGCAAAGAAGTTAAAGCAATCAGGCACACACACAAACAACACAATTTTTTATAATGGTTCAGGGGACCTCCCTACTCCACTCTTCCAAGAGCACACTCTCCTTGTGCCTTGGGTTCCACTATATACCATATAATATAAATACAATAGTGCGCCAACACTCTTCTAGATCCACTTTAGGGGGCTTAAACAGGTGATCCTAGCGCTCTTCTGGATTCTAGCTCTAGGGGGCATAAACAAGTGCTCCTAACACTTTTTTGGATTCCAGCTTCAGGGGGCATATATAGTACTCCCGAAACTCTTCTAATTTTCTCGAGCTCACTAGGAAACTCACTGGTTTCAAAGATCACCAACACACTTGATAGTTTTCCTGACCTCACCACCAACTCATACAATGTGGTTTTTTGAGCTCACCACAAACTCACTGTTTTCAAGGTTACCAAAAAATTTATACACTTTTACATAGCATTTCATTTAAGCTTTGAGAGAGATTTGATCTTCTAGCAGCTCTATGTAATACAAAGGATCTTCCCAAGATGTAAGGAAAATGACCTTAAAAATTTGGAAGGTTAAAGCTCATGAAATGGATATTTGAAGGTTAAAGGTCTTGGCCATGGGTGGAAGGATTTATAGAAGGGTCTCATTAAAAATACTCCTTCACCACTCTTGAATCATCCCAACTCTTCTCCTTAAATATCTCTTCAAAATTCTAACCATTAGAGAAGAATGAGTTGTATTGGATGCATGAATGGGATCGATAATGAATGTAGAAGACCGTTGTAATTTTTGCCATTGGAGTGCATTGCTTCTGATTTGTCCTAAGCTACTGCATGGCCATTCATTTACAGAGAGGAAGATAAGCTGTGTGAAATGTTCTTCTTCCATTTTGTCTTATCATAATTGGAAAGTCTGCAATGCCACTTATTGCTAGAAATGGCGACTGAAATAAGTCTACACATGAAAAGCACAAGCAAAAATGTCTTTATGATGCAAGCGACACAATTTAATTAGTCTCAAACAAAGTCACAGTCTCTCTCCTTGTTTGCATTTTTCTCGAGTATGTCTTGGACAAACTTCTCTTTGGTTTTGTCTGCCAGTCGAGACTTGTTCAGTGTAATTTGTCTCGAGTTAGTATTGGATGAACTTTGATGATGCGGATGAAGTTAGACTGGACTCAGACGAATTCTCCCTCTATTCTTCATCTTATCATTTGGAGAAAATAGGATGAGTTCTTCTTTTGTTTCCCATTTGTTTGAAGTGTTGATCAGACAAAGTTCATGTTTATCTTTCGTCACTTGAATGAAGTTCCTTCACGTTATGTGCATTTGTTCGAGTTTGTGGTTAGAGGAAGTTCTTCCTTGTTTCTCAGCTTCTTCATTTTTATTTGTTTGAGTTCTTGGTGGTGTTGCTTCTTCTACTTTGTCTCAGATGAAATTTTGTTTGGTCATTTTGGATTGTTCGAGGTTATATTCTCGGATGAAGTTTCTACTTCTTGACCTTGGCTTCTTCTTGGACTTATTTCTATCTTTGCTTTGCATTTGTCAGTGAGAATTTCTCTTTGGATTTTATAGACAAGGCAAATTCCTTGTAGCTCTTCTTGAAGCCTTTGGTTTCATCTTTATTTTCTTCTAAAAATATAATGTTCAAATTAATTCTTTTGAAACATAGCAGATAGTTGAGGCAGCTGGATGTAATCCCACACTTAGAAGTTCTTTCCACTTGCAATGTTGTTAGCTTTCAAATGTATTTATTAGAATGTATTTATCCTCATATAATTTATGCATGTTATGGAGCAAGGATAATAGATATTATCATTTAAGCATATAATATGATAACTCAATGAGGCATTGTATGAACATATGTTCCAATCATAAAATGAGTAGGATTAAATGTATGATTACATGTTTTTCTCTCTTTCTAATATAGATTCTTCTCCCCATACTAGCACCATAAGTCTCTCCCCCTTTAATCATACTCGCTATTAGTTGTTGGGCCCTTAGAGAGTGCATAGTGGGTCTCATATAAAGTATAATCATGACTATGAGATAGAATAAGCTTTCATTAATATAAAGAAAAAATTCATATCAAAGGCAACATTCAAACATTAGATAATTGTAATTGAAGTTTTAAGGATATGTAAATAGCTTTCAAGCATAATTCATTCATTAGGGATGCATCAAAATCATAACTTGCATTTAGATACAAAGGACACCAAACTGATGATAAAACAATTTCATCATATTCCACACATTATTTCTTATTATTATATAGTTATGATATGACAATGCATGATACTAGTCCTTGTTAGGTCCTTGCTAGGTTCCCAATGCATGATTAGTTATCCCTTGTCCTTCTTAATGTATGTGTGACTAATTCATTTCTTCTGTTATCATTACCAAGAAAAGATGGTTAATGAGTTTAATAACAGAATTAATATGTTGCTTGGAAAGGGTGTAACGCTTTATATTCCATGTAGTGTCCAGATTCGATGAGAACAAAGACAATGTTTCACCAAATACCATAGCAGTCATGGCCTCATTGACTTCTTCTTTGAAGCAAGGTCAGAATAAGGAAAATAGTTGAAATTCCGAATCATTGAAGTGCATTTAGTCTCTTTACAAAAGGATCAGGTAACTAAAGGAGGAATTGTATCATGCTAGAGGTACAACTCTTTATTCTGATCGTCATCTGACCAAACACTCACTGGCTTATATGGAAGCTGTGGATCGAATCAAGGTGTTAGAGATGGAGTTGATTGTGACACATCCTAAGATTCAAGAACTGAAAATAGTTATAGATGCTCTGGCTGAGTAGGCAATTTTATTTTCTTTTGACTCTTTTAGTAGTTTGATAGTTTTATGTTTGCAACCTTTGATATTTTATGTAAGCCTGTGAATCTTATATATGTACTCTATTTGTTTCTTTAAGGATTCTATTCTATTTTTTTAATTTTCCTTTCTTTCATTGATTCATTGCATCATTTTTTAGATAAACGAGGATAATAACATATGAAGTTCATGCATGTGATAAATCATTCCTATGTTTTACAGGTAACATTCAAATATTAAATGTTTGCTACTGAGAGTTTTGAAATCACACAATTATCTATTAAATGTTTATCTTGATAGAGCAATATAGTTTCAGCAAGATTATGTTTGTAATTTTAAGATTTAAGGACATTTTGTGCTAAGGTATTTCAAATAATGTTTCTGGTTTGATAATAAGGTTATAGTTTGATATAAGAGATTTATGGATAATATTCAAACATGGATAGATTTTCATTAAAATCATATCAATCAGTTATGTATCCAGAATTATAGATCATACCACAACATTCTATTAGGGAGTTTTTCTAATCCTGGAAGGAAGAATATTTAGATTCATAAGCTTTTCTAAGAACATTTCTTCTTTCTACATTGTTACTATAACACCCCCAATCCACAGTGCTATATTCTTATATTCCACAGAAAAATTCTACCAAAAATCTGGTAGAGTCTCCCTTGAAATATAAGGATTCACACATTTACATCAAATTCCTCATAATCTTCTATATACATAAACAATAATACACACAATGCTACATCTGCATAGTCATGCACACATACATCACATCTCCAATCATTACATCACTGATACAATCATAATGCATGCCCACATACACCACATATAGCACAAAATCGTAAGCCACATTATAATGGCAAATGGCATAACTGGACAAGTACCAAAAATCCATTCACACACACATCTATCACTATGACATGCCAATAAACCTCAATGTACATCATTTTGAATCTTTCAAATATTGTATACCCATATATCAAAATGTTCAAGATAAGATTCTAACTTTGAAATCACTAGCCAATGAGGATCACCATCTATTCCCGATCACAAGCACTAACCCTTAGTTGGGCTCCATCACTTGACCTGTCAACTAAAAACCACAAATAAAATAACATGAGTTTGGGCAAACTCAGTACATAGGCAAGATAGAAAATAATGATCCATAAATCAATGAAATAACATGCTCAAGTTTAATAAAATCCAAAACATGAGTACATTTATGATATGCAGAGGTGCATGACAATGCAACATGTCCCCATGCCTATAATACACATGTACTCATTACTTACAATTCACCAAGATTAGACACATCCTCAGAATACATTATCATTAGCAAGTCATCCTCATGATTAGGACTCACATACACCCTGACTATCAAGGCATCCTCATAATTAGGACTCAAACACAACCATGCCATCAAAACATACTCATCAAGACATGTTTGTTATCACGACCTCATCATCAAGTCATGCTCAACATTAGGACTCACTAGGATCACAAATTTACCAAAGATAAACTGTATCTTATTCACAAGTTATCAATCACCACTACTCTAATATCATGTACCATGCCACCCAGACATAAGCCACTATGACATAACAAAATATCAGATACTAAGGGCAAACATATTCCACATAGGTGATTACTAAGCCACGTGGGCAATGTATGCCACCTAGGAGATCAATAAGCCACACAGGCATAGCCACCATGGGCATATAACATAACTAATGCCACCATGAGCATATCATATAGCATAACCACCTTGGCATACAATATCCATAGCCACCATGAGCATACAACATAACCAAAGTAATCATAGGCATATAATGTAGAATAAAAATATAATCAACCACTAAGACATGTCAATGGCATGGCACAATACATCATAAGCCACTAGGGCAAATCAATATCATACTCTCATCAAGAGACCATCATACACTGTCCTTAAGACATTATCATACACTATCATTAAGATATTTATGTCATGTTACATTGTAATGATATCGGTAAGACACAACCACACATATTGCCATCCAGACATACTCAAACCCCATTAGTGTCACATCATATCTATACCCTATGGGTATCATATCAGACTCACAACATTATAACCATACTATTCAGACATTCATATTTATAACCACATCACATGCCACTAAGGCATCCAGATCACATTAGAGTAACAAGTCATAAAATTTCATTCCTATTCCTTTATTATCAGAATACATCATAACCCATATAGACTAGTCATACCTCCCATGACTCATAGTTCAGAATGACTCATGACTCACAATGAAATTTCATGCAATGCCATATCAAAAGCATTTTAGTTAAACAAATAACCAAATATGAATTTCAAAGAAAATACATAGAGGTATATAATTTTAACATTACAAATGATGATGCAATATATTAACTCTCAATCCAAACATGGTGCTCATATGAAATAATGGTATACTCACTATCCCTATCTAGTAAAACATTCACAAACTCATTTCAAAAGGAAAACATATACATGCAACAGAAAAGTCTACTTACCTCAAGGAAGGTATTTAAAAAATCTTCAATTCAACCACTTGACTTCCAAAATAAGGTCAATGTTTACTACATATATAACACATTTCACAATTGAATTTTCATATGTCAAATGGAAATCCAACTTAATTCCATAAACTACACTACTAGGTGAAATTTCACACAACTCATGTTTCTAGTTGTTTCCTTTACTTGAATACTCTACTTATGATCGAATTATCATCCCTGAACATCACCTTCCTCATTTCCACCATCAGGTAAGTTCAATAAATATAAAATAGTCCTTAAATAGTCATTATAAACATGATTCACTTAGTGATAAAAATTCAGCTTTGTACCCCTCTTTAAGCTAGCAAATGGAGGGTCTTTACACACCTTCAACATAGAAATGGGCATGGGCTTCAAGTGCATAAACTCACTACTTTTTCTCCTCATTCATGCACCATTACAACCAGCTAAACATGATTTTTAAGTGCCACAAACTATCCACATAGTTGCCCATTTATGGCGGCTTTTCTAAACACATTTCAAATGCAAAATTTCAATTTAATCAAGACCATATTACTGCCCATTTTTCAACCATTCCTTGTTCACTCTTGTAAGGCATCTAAAATCCCATTAAAATTCCTAATTAGTAGTCAATTGGGGGCTACATTGAAACCCTTTAATTACAATATGCTTTTCATTGAAGCATTTTAACAAACACTTGATATACATGATTTAACTTATCATTTTTAGCAACATGTATCATATTCCATGCATTCCACATAACATAATGTAACACCATAGGGTGTTAAAGTGAAGAATTTTTTTTCTAAATATTCATCTTGGATAATATGATGTAAAGTGAGGAATAATTATTTGATATGATTCAAGTGGGATCATTTTATATGAAAAAAATTCATGTGCATTAAGTGAAATGGTGTTAAAAAGTTATCGTACATGTGCAAAGGTGAATGAGGGGACTATTATGTGTTTTAATGTGTTATTAATATGAGAGAAAAATTTTGATTTAAAACACAAGAGAAAGCAAAGAGGTAAAGTGGAAGAAAAAAACACAAGACAAAGGGCAGCGACTTGGTGCTGCAACACCCAATTCTGGAGCCATGGCGCCACTTCACGAAGGGAGCAGGATGGGCAGCTAGGGGATTTGGCACCACGGTGCCCAAATTCACCCATGTGGCACCAATGCGATATGGGTGAGGCAGTGGCTATAGTGTTTTGTGGTTGATTTAAAGGCCTCAATAGCCCATTCTTCCCCATTCATGCCCCTTCCCTTCCACACCCAAGAACCCACCCTTTTTTCTTCATTTGTCATACGATTTCTTGAAGAAATAACCTTTTTAAGGCATGTAATCCATTACCCATGCATTCCAAACTCGAGTGTTAGTCAACTGAATAATGAAGAAAGAAGGAAAATGTCTGTTTGTTGTACTTGATGGAGGATTCTTGCAGATTGAGGTTGAATTCATGCTCTAGGATGGAAGCAACGCATGAAATTGATGGTAAGCCCTTTCTCTCCCAATTAAATTATGAATTCTACCTTGCTAGGATTTTGCGTAATCATGAATAGTGATATGGGAGAGGAAAGTGCATGCTTTATGTGTGGAATTCATGAAGAAAATGATTGATGGGTTAATTGTAACAATTTGGGGCTTAATTGAGGGTGTCCATGAAGTGGACAGCGACTTAATTAGAAGATAGAAAGGGCCTCTTGTGTACAAATCATTTAAGCAAAAAATTGATTAAACTAAGATCTTAATTGGCGTAACACCCAAGGTGTTGAAATAGGGGTAAAATTTTTATATATGATGATTAGAGGTGAAAAAGCTAAAAATGTAAATGGTGTCACTTGTGTACAACTTTCCATATAGAATTTGAATGATTTAGAAAAAAAATTTAACATAGAAGTTCTATATATAAAAGGTATCTTTCGAATGAATCAAGAATCACTTAATCCCAAGTTCATGTGAGAGAGTTATAGTTGAAATAGTGTAATGGTCTCCAAATTCAAAAGGCATCAAGTTGAGGCTTCATGAATCCAAATGGAGGCTTAATTAGAAAAACATATTAAACATAAAAATTGTATTCCTTGAAATTATCTATCCAATGGAAGATAAATCACTTAATTTTGAGTTTGTATGAGGACGTTATGCTCAACTCACTAAAACTACTTCTAGTTGATAATTAAGGACGAAAATGACAAGAATAACTTGATAAATTTGAAATTTTGTGTATTATTTATGAAAAATAATATTGAAAAACTTGTATGGAAGACTCATTGAGATAAATACATGTGTATATTGTGGAATTTGTAATCGATTTATTAATTTTTATGTGACATGCTAGAATTTTGAGGTAAGAAATTTTCCTTTAAACATGTATTTTCGGGGTAATTTGCACATGAATTTATTTAAGTTGGTTGTAGAATTTAATTATGCTACTTGAGGTATTTAAAAGATGGATTCTGATTTACTTGATTTATTATTCTCTTTTAAATGAGATGTTTAAATGCAAAATAAGAGAGAGGGGTGCATGGCACTAATGTAGGCTACTGTAGCACCAAACTCATGAGCACATTTTATACTCCATCACCCCCAAAATACTTCATTCATTCCTTCCCTCAAACCCTATCATGCCCCATTGAAATCAACCCTTAATCATCTAATTTTTATGCCTAAATGAAGGAAGTTTTGTTAGAAAACAACCCCCCTGATTTCATCTTCCATCACGCCCCTTAGCACAAGATCTTTTCCCCCCATTTTGGACAAGAAAGGCTATTTTCCCCAAAATTTGTTATTGCAACCTGTGGAATAAGAAGGATTGGCATTTTGTTGAAGAATTAAGGAAGAAATGCATTTTGGTAAGTGTTTCTTTATGCAATTTTATCAGGCTTGGTTGCTAGGGTAAGAATGCAATTCGTGGGCTACATATATTGAGGAAATTGTATGATTTGGATGCATTTATTGGGGGAAAGCAAAGGGGTGATGATTTTCCATGATTTGGGAAGGATTAGCATGCCAAATCACTCCCATGTTATTGTCCACCAAGTCAATAACAACATGGTGGTTGGAATTGGGCATGAATGGGTGCTAGAGCCATTAAATGATGAAATTCTTTGGTTTATTAATCTCTTTATGTTATTATTATAATGTTAATTTTATTAAATATCATTGTAAGTTATTAAATGATTGAAACTATAATGCAAGTTGCTAAAATGTGGATGATACATGCAATGCGTATGCAATGTTTGATGAAATGAATGAATGAATGAATGATATGAATGGACAGAATGTTGATGGGCATGATGGCGCTGTTGGGCATGAATTCACAGAGTGCAATCTGTTGGAAAAAAATTTGTTGTTAATTGGTATGTTATTGATGATTAAATCATGTAATTGCAATGTTATGTAATAAGGAATCAATCTAAGATAAGTCATGTTACTGAAATTTTCATAAATGTCATTATGCATGTCATGTGTATGAGAAGTTGCCTCACTCGAACCTTGATTTTGGATAGGTGAATAAGCCCAGCTCTAATGGTGTTAAATGATACTCTAAAATAGATAAGTAAACACCCTTACTAAAGACTAAAGAGGGGCTAAACTGTGGTGAAAGGATGAGTGCAAATGGGGATGAAACTTGAGTATAATTGTCATTTGAATGGACCCCACCTTATATGTGTTTAAGGGCAACCACATAGTTGATCATAATCACTAAATTAATGTAATTATGATGTAATTATAATTGCAGCCCTTAAAGGAGATTATTCCTCCTAATTGGGGTTAGGAGAATTGAGGTATCCATGTGAAGCTAAGGTTTAGTTCCATATCACATGAGGTGAATGGAAGCTAGTCAACCCTAAATGAATTATTTGATGGAGGAACATACTTTAATAAAATAATGACTGGCTTATTTCAATTCATGTGTAAAGTGTGTAAAGTGAAGTAATGTGTGTATGTTAATATTATGGATGTAGGCTGAAGCGATCATTAAGTGGGTTCTAGGTTGTCGGATTTGGAAAGTATCAAGAGGACTCTTTGCACAGGTAAGTAGGCTTCCTCTTTCGGTTGAATGTAATGCTAAATGGGGATATGGAATATTTTGTTAGCTGTATTTGGGCATGTATGCATGATTGGGGATAGTGGATATCTCATATTGTTCTCATAATTGATATTTATGATCTGTTATGAATACCCAAATGTTAGGAAAATGAGAATCCCTTGAATTGCAATGGTCGATAATTGTGATGGTTGGGGATAGTGAGTATACAAAGTGAGTTCTTTGTTGTGATAATGTGAATAAACAGACTAGATGGAATAAGTAATATCCCAAGATTGTCCTAATAGTATGTTTTGTTATGTGAATAGGGATTAATGAGGATTTTGAATATCCCAGAATGCCCTATATGATATTTTTATGGAATTGATAAAATGTGATACGTCTAATACTTGTATGGTTTAGTTATGATGGGGTGTGATACCCGAATGGCATAGTTATGATTTGATTTGTGGTGTTTGCATGGTATAATTATGGTATGGTAGGCCCATAGTGGCCCATAGGTGATGTGAGATGCCTAGATGGCACGATTATGGTTATAATTGTATACACCTAAAGGGCATAGAGTATTGTATTAGCTAATAAGAGCTTGAGCCTCAAGGGTTGATTTCTTTAGTTTGAATTTACGTAGGTTGTGTGTTTTACATCTCAAGATGAGATGTGAGTGTATTTTATTCACGGTTATGGTTCTGGATACCATGACAGAATGATTTTCATATTTATATCTAAAGCTTGGTGTGAATTATGCTATTTTTGGATTAATTATTATTGACTAACGTGCCTACTTATAGGGTTTTCCTAGAACTCATGCTTTCTTGTCTAATTTTTTAGTTGATAGGACAGGTAAAGAATTCCATCTATGATTGGAACTAATGAACAGGATTTGAAAATACTTTCTTGTGGTATGATAAATTGGGGTTGTAATCCAATTGTGGTTGTATAATTAAAAATTCCTAATTTATTGTATACTGTAAAATTTGTGATTTCAAATGATGTAAATGAAAAGCATTGGCATGTCATAATAAATAAATTAGAATATTATGATAGAAGGATATGATTTCTCTAGGATGTATTG
>JAYJMB010020170.1:15289-42058 GCA_036873735.1 Pouteria campechiana
GTATTGCTATCATGAAAAGCATTGGCATGTCATAATAAATAAATTAGAATATTGTGATAGAAGGATATGATTTCTCTGGGATGTATTGCTATCATGAAAAGCATTGGCATGTCATAATAAATAAATTAGAATATTGTGATAGAAGGATATGATTTCTCTGGGATGTATTGCTATCATGATACAATTCCGATCTTGGGCATAGCTGTGGGTATGGGTGTGAGTATTGTAGATTGAAATGTTGTCTTATAATTCTTGAAATATAAATTTTATATGACTCAATATATGTATGTTAGGTATAAATGCTTATATTTAATAGTCAACTCTACTAGATTTTTGGTAGAATTCTCCTTAAAAATGGTGAAAAATACAAAGTAATGGTAACATGCATAGGCCTTGGGGCAAGGTGTCGATTAATTGTTAATCAAATTTTATAATGGTTATATGATGTGGGAAATGAAATTCGTTTGATGCACCTTACTAAAACATTTTAATCTAAGAGATACCTACAAGATATTTGATGAAATGCCCAAATGAGCAATAAATTATGTGTAAAAGGGTTTGAATACAACCCAAAGACCATAATGGAGTGGGAAGAGGGATTAGTATATTTATTTTGATATTAAATTGTTAAAAATGAATTGTGATATACCATTGCAGGAATTGATATTGTATGATGAACTGATCATGTATATGTAAATTGAATTGTAGTGCATATTATATGTACAGGATCATTTGAGTATAGATGGAAAGCTAAGTCACAGAACTTGTGGCCTCTAGTTAGGTACGTAGGCTTCTTTCTGATTGAATATATTGCTGAATGGGGATAGTAATTATCCCATTCGTTGTATCCGGGCATGTATGGATGGTTGGGGATAGTAATTATCTTGTGCTTTTATATTTATTATATTGCATGTGGATGTATGGATTTTGGAATAGAGAGTGTATCTTGAGCTTTTATATAAAATGATGTTATTGTGTTATGTTAATGTATGGATTGGTGGGGATAATGAGTATCCCCTAACTTTGTTAAATGATACTTATTGGTTTACATTGTGAATTGAAATGATGAAGTTGTGTATTGTTGTGTAATGGCTTTAATGGCTTTGAAAGAATTATCTTTGGCCGTTGTTGATTTTAAATGTTTGTGACATTGCATTGTTTTATATGATGTGTAATGGTACTATGTGAGATGTGGGAGTTTAGATGAATGGAAAGTAGGGATGAAAGTTAGTGACTGTGATTCTTAAGAATGAGGAAACTTCCCCTTTTCGGCATAAAAATGAGGTGGACATGCCTTTGGTGGCACAAAAATAGTGTTGATATGCCTTTGGTGGCACAAAAATAGTGTTGATATGCCTTTGGCATCATGATATGGCATGAAAATGGTATGGATATGACATGAACCTTTGTTGGCTTGAGAACAACATGGATATGCCTTGGTGGCATGACTAAATAAGCCTTTGGAGGCAATGGTGATATCTAAGGGTATCAATTTGAGGTGCATCTATGACAAGTGGATATGTGGTATAGGTTATTTAGTGCGAATGATTATAGTTTACCATGAGATAAATGAAAAATGTGTGTTAAAAAGAATGAATTGAGAAGGACATATAATAACATGAATATGACATGACACCCTTGTAGTGTCTAGATGTATCGAAATGGCATGCCATGTTATAATTGAATGGAAATGATTGTAATTTGTGAATATGTGATGAGGGATATGCATACATAAGGATAGTATGGATATAAGAATGATAAATGTGAACCCTTGACTAGAATGTAAATGATGAATATGTTTTAAAGAAAATGAATTACTAATAACAATGCATTTAAAATGATGCGTTTGATGGGAATGAATTGATGATGAGATTGGATGTTGTAATGATTTTATGTAAATGAATGCAAAAATATGTGCGTGACTTGATGTGGAGGCAATAGATGAGTCTTGATTATGAGGATGAGTGGCAGCGCGATTGCATATGAATTTGAATTATGAAAATGTGTGCATCATGAGCATGTGGACAATGTTGCATTGTCCTGAACTATTATGAAATTTCATATGTCATGGAATTGTTTGTGAATAGCAATTAGCAATAATTCCCCAATGCTTTATTTACTATTATTTTCTATTTGGCCTATTTACTAAGTTTGCCCTAACTCACGCCTTTTATTTTTGGTTTTTAGTTGACAGATCGGGCAATGGAGCCAACATGGAGTTAGCACTTGTGGTTGGGATTAAATGACAACCTTCATATTAGTATGATGAAATTGGGGATTGAAATTCCCCTTATTATATATAAAATTGTAAATTGATAAGATGTAAGTGATGATATAGATTGTATTATTGTGAAGTAATTGTATTGGCATGTCGTAGTAGTGGAATATTCATGATATTGTAAATGGATGTGTATGACCAGTTATGTCTATTGCCATCATGATGCGACTGCGATTCTGGGCAACTGTGGGGTGTTTTGTCATTTGTATTATTGATGTATAAATGTTTAAAAGTGTAAGATTTATGTGATTAATGATTGAGCAAGTGTAGATCTAAATAATTCAGTTCAGACTTTTCCAGATTTTAGGCAAAATATTTTCCTTAAAAATGGTTAAATTATAAGGAAATAGTAAAACACATAGGCCCCTAGGCGAGGTGTGAAACATAAAATCTATTTTCACATGATATCATTATAATAACATCATAAATACATTAAATAAGTCATAAATTAATTAAAATTGCTGCCCTTTTGTCACGCTCCACCTATGGGCCTATGCGTTTCACCATTACCTTATAATTTTTTCATTTTTAAGTGAAAATTCTATCAAAATTTGGCAAAGTCTACCATGAAATATTAGGACCTACACCTAGCATACATTTAATCATATAAACCTACAAGTTTCATAAAACACAAATAAGAACAGTAACCACAATTTAATCACATCCACAACCACAACTACCTTCCTTAGATCAGAACCGATAATGATGGCAATCTACCTTTCTAGAATAATACAATTTTAATCACAATAATATAGTTAAGTCACTATGACATGCCATATATTTGATTATACATCATGTGAAATCTTTTGAATACAATTACCAATAAAAGAATTACAGATCTTAATTTATTCTTAATCTTCCAATTTTTGGGGGGATATTGAGAATAAATACTTAACTTGGCACTTGGTAGAGGGAGTCAAGTGAATTGGAATTCTTCATTTATAAACTAATTAAACAATCAATATGTAATGAGTTGAGAATACCATGATTGAAACATAAGTAAAATCGATCCTCTAGAACTTTTCTATCTTGATTTCTTTCCACCAAAACTTGTTTACTTCTACTTCTCATTCAATCTCTTAGTTTTTTATTTTTTAAATAAAGTTAGGATTTTTTACTATAATAGCTAGTGATTAATTGAAATTTATAGTCCCTATGGAGATGATAACTCTACTTTCATCTTTATACTATAAAACTTGACACCATAAGCTACCAGTAGGAATTTAGTGAACAATGCTCCTACCAAGTTCATTTGACCATCATATCTAATAAGGTGATCACCTAGATCCATGGTACCATCATCAGCCTCTATATGAGTTACCTTGAACCCTTTCAAGAAAGTTTCTTCCATAATTTCCATTATGAAGAGAGGCTTCTCAATAATCCCCCCATAATCTATGTGCCTTCTAGGGATTTTTCTCTCCAGTCCTCAATTCTTTCCTCTAGGATTCTCAGGGCTTCTGTTTATAGATGAGATTTTGTCTCATCTTCTCTCAATTCCAGGATGGGTCTAATGTTTGGTTGCCTTTGGACTGGCAACCTTGCAGCGTTCACCATATTGCTGGTCAATTGGTAATCCTTTAGATGTTTTCTCTCTCTTCATCAGGTGAAGGAAGTTCCTGCGCTAGATTCTTGACTTGAGCTACGATGGGGGCACCTTCCCCTATCTCCACATTGATAGCTCCATTCAAGATTGGCTCATATAAAGGCATGACAATAGGCCTTCCTCCTTGCGGAAGTAGGGGAGCATTTTGCCTTAATGTGTTCACTATTTGGTGTTGACCCCAAGTGTTTGGTTTATAATTAACAAAACTTGTTAATGACTTGAATTAAGTTAATGACATGTTGCTGAGATTTATGAACTCAGAAGAAGCTTCAAGGGTGACACAGATAGGTTCAAAAGATCTGAAAGCCAAGTCTGAAAGCTTTAGAGTGTGCTTCAGATGATTAACACGAGCTTTAGAAGTTCAAAAGTGGTATCTGGAGGCTTTAGAAGGAGAAATCTGAATTTAGAAGGGAAAGAAGTAGTTTTGGAGTATGTTTGGAAGGAAGCAAAAGCTTCAGAGTATGTTTGGAAGGAAGCAGAAGCTTCAGAGTATGTTCAGAAGGAAGCAGAGGCTTCAGAGTATCTTCAGAGTATGCTTTAGATGATGAACATATGCTTCAGAATGGAAAAAGTAGTCGTTGGAAATGTTAGTCACCAGAAGGAACTTTGAAGGTTGAAGACTAAAGGCCTGTTTGGCCTGGCGGTGTTTTTTAAGCACTTACAGGAAGCGCGTTTGCACGTAGAGCTTTTGGAAAAGCTCCAAATCCGAGCTTCCATGTAAAAGCCATATTCCGGCTTTTACGGTTTGAAAAGCACGTTTTCATATTTCAGCCAAACACTATAGAATCACGTTTTGGCTGCAAAAAGCGCGTTTACACTCCCAAAACGCCGGGCCAAACAGGCCCTAACTTCAGATGATCTGAAGTATATTGCTGGAACAAAGTTGAAGTTCAGAAGATCTAGAAAAGAGCTTCAGAAGCTTTGAAATAACGCGACATTGGTAATTGACAAGGCAATCAAACTTCAAAAGTTCTGAAGTTTAATTTTAGAAGTTCTGAAGTAATCTTATAAGGCAGATTATGTTGAATGTTAAAGACGTAATCTTAAATGGTCAAAAATTTACCAGAAGTAATCAATAATGGCTATAATGGTTTTGAAACTTATAAATCGAAGTTCTAGTGAAGAGAAACAAGTCTCTAGAGTGGATTAAACATGATTCAATCTTAAGAACTTGAGATTCCAGAAGGTTCATTTTCTCCAAAATGCTTCAATGATTTAGAGAACTCAAAGTCTTATCTTTCCCATTTTAGAGGAGAATAAAAGCACAATAAGGTTTATTGTTTATCTTTATTTGAGCTTAAATTTATGTATACTTAGGCCTAGTTAGTGGCAATTTATCTATACACTTTTGTATAAGAAAGGAGGAGTTACTAGTTAACTATAGAAAACCAATGTGCTTGAGTTTTTAGTTAGCTCAGACGAAAACCAGATTGTATGAGCTATTGGTGAGCTCGAGGAAACCAATATTATATGAGATGCTAGTGAGCTTGGTAAAACCAGTCAGTTTATGAGTTCTAAGTGACATCTGGAAACCAAGGGAGGTGTGATTCCATACGGTTTAGTGGAACGCAAAGTTGAGGAAACCTTGGAGAGTGGACTAGGTGCCAAGGGGGCCCTGAACCACTATAATCCTTATGTTCTTATTTCTTTAGGTGTTTGTGTGCTTCAACTACATTCTGTTTTCTACACTTGAACATCTCATTTATTTTTCTCATCTCGCTTGGATTTCTATTTGGTCATACACTCTATTGTTTTGGAGGCAACAAGTTGTATCAGATAATTTATGGGCCAACATTCGAATGTTATCTCTAGTTTCAAAGTTGGTTTGTGTCTGCTAGCATTTTTTTGTTGGAGGTTTGGGGACCATGGGAAGAGAGCATCCTATCATAGAACTCTCTTTGGTCTCTCTGTTTTTGCACCATATGTTACATTATAATGTTGTTTGTCTACAACAAGTACTCAAGGAACGAGTAAGTCTTAGAAGTGAATGTTTTATGCCTGGAAGTGTGATGATTAGCAACAAGAGATGTGTTATCCCCTACTGAAGGATTTGGATGAACATTCATTTTTCCTAGTTATCTGTCCAACATAGCTTTATTTAATGAATGTTCCTATAGATGGCACTGATGTTTGGATCATGCCCAAATTGATTGCTAAATAATCTCAAATAAGAGTTCTGCAAAACAAGAAAAATGTTAGAGGGAGCCTAGGGTGATCTCGGCGAAGACACTCCAATGCTTAAGTCAGTAATAGCACTTTAGGAGATGGTATGTAGAATAGAAAAAGCTTATGATCTAGGAGGTTGTCACACTCCACCTTTTGAGGGGTGACATTCATTATTTTGCTATAATTTCACTAGGATTTCCCCACTTCTAGGGTGGGGGTGCTTGGATCCCAATCTATAATGCCCCACTTTGGGGCTTGTACCTTTCACTATTCCTCTACAAATTCCCTAATTTTAAGGGAATATTTGCCAAAATTTGGTAGAGTCTATCCTAAAATATTAAGATCTAACACATTTATCAAATAAAATAAAGCAATGATATGCATCCTAAAACACATATCCACACTCCCATATTCCCACAAATGCCACAACCAACCTCCACACTCTCACAGCTACCTAGGACTAGGGTGAATCATGATTGCAATATACAAAACTGGAATTATACAAGTCTATCCATATATTACAATATATTCATCACTTGAAATCATTCAATACATTATACAATTTTAGAATACATAAATAATCAATGGACTATAATCCCAAATCAATCATACCACAAAACATTTCTTCAGTCTTCATCATACAGTTCCAACCCAAAGTTGGATTTCTTTACCTGACCTGCCAGCTAAAAATTTAAATAAGAACGCGTGAGTTCAGGCAATTTAGTAGTTAGGCAGAAATATCAAACAATAATTAATCAAAAACATATGATCTAACTCAAAAAAATAAAAGCTAATAATGCAATAATATCATGCCATCTCATACCATTATGGAAATACAATTCATAGAATGATTTCCATTCTATTCATCTACACACTCACATTCATATAATATCAATCATCATGAATAAACGTAAGGGAATATTTACTATCCAACAACTAATCTAGCATTCTCTTAGTATATCACTTATCAATTTACACAATTCACCTATATCTCGATGGGATATTCTTGATCCCTCACATTTAGACATCCATATACAAGAATAATGATCATAAAGCATAATGATATGGAACATTCTCTGTTGCTAATAATCACATAACTATATTATAAACCAAATGCTAATTAATTTAATCAAGGGATACTATAACACCTGGTGGTGTTAAATTGTAGATTATTATTAAAAGTTTATGATTTTGAATTTTATATAGTGAGTAAATTGAAATTTTAATTTGGAGTAGAAAAGTTTGTGAAATTCATGATAAAATGGTGCATGCTGAATTTATTGTGCACATGTGAGAATAATTTAATTATTAAATTTATAATTTATTAAACCTAAATATTGAGTATTTTGGAGGATAGATTTATGGAAAAATTATGATTTTAATGCTTGAGAAAATACATAAGAAATTTATAAAAATTTTATGGCATGATGCATAATTTATAGGAGAAAATTTATGTGTATATGTTTAAATAATTATAAGATGTTAATTTTAATTATGGAAGTGAATTATTATGTTTTTTTGTCACAATTTATGTGGAAAGATTAGGTAAAAATGGGTAGAAAAGAATGAAATTAAATAAAGGAAAGATTGATGAAAACTCGAAACAACATAAGTGTATTTTAAGAAATGTTGAATTTGAAAAAGGATGATTTATGTTCAATTTTTGGTATAATAATGGATGAATTAGAATAAGTGTTCAACATAAAAGTTATATATATTGAAATTATCTTTGTAACAAATCAAGAATCACATTGTTTGGATATAAAATGAAAAAAATTTGTAACAAATCAAGAATCACATTGTTTGTATATAAAATGAAAAAGTTATGGTTAATAACTAAAACTGCTCCAGATGCTAAGTAATGTTAAAAATAACTTAATGGGCCACTTTAATTAAATTTTTTACCATATTTTTGGGATGATTTAGAGAAAGTTGCAAATATAAAAGTTATATACCTTGAAGTTATCTTTCCAATGCCTTAAAAAATTGCATCATTTGGATGTCACATGAAAAATATATGCAGAGATTACGGAGACTATGTCTGGTGGATAATTAGGGACGAGATTAAATTGATAAATTTTAAAAATTGTTTATTAATTATGAAAAATAATTTTGAAAAATTATATGTAAGACCCATTGAGATAAATATATGTTTATGATATGTAATTTAAATGATTTATTGATTTTATGTGACATTTGAGGCTTAATTATCAAGTGGGTGAGAAATGGGCCATAATAAATTGATTAAGGCTTGATATAATAATTAAATGGCGTTAGTCCTAACTATTTGAAGAAATAAATTATGTAATATAATGTAGCTTTGATAGGGGCATGATTAATGGTATATTAATTACATTTAAATAAGACACTTATCATGGCATGTGTATGAGGTGCAAATGCACCTATGGAATACCATAGGAGCAATTGGGTAAAATGCTCCATCACCTCATCTAAACACCCATTCGACTAGCCCTTCCTCCCTCCCATGCCCTCTTTCCTAATCCTTTCATGCCTCCCTTTTCCCTTAAGTTATTGTTAAAAAAGAAGAAGAAGAACTCTATTTATGAATCCTAACATCATCGCCATGTATTGGGAACCCAAAATCCTTTCATTTGGAGGTGGCTATGAGGGAGAAGAAGTTATTTTCATTTTCCTATTATTGCAACTGGAAGAGATGATGGAATAGAGCTTGAAATTTTCATTTTAGGATGGAGATAACCCAACAATTCTGTATAAGATCCTTTTCCCCCTTCAATTTTGAATTTATGTATTGCTAGGATTTCAGGGGGCTATTTGGGGGAATTGATATGAATAACTTGCAATTTTCATGGGGAAAATGAGTATAGGGTATAACTTCAATGATTCTATGGATATTGGGCACAAAATTCCCATGCATATAGCTACCAACTTTGTTGAAGAACAACATCTCAACTGTGTTGGTTGGGAATTTCATGGGTATGTAGATGGGAAGCAAAATGGCATGATTTATGACTCAATTGATGTAATTAGGACGTTATTATGATGATAACCATGTTAAATGCATAGTTTGTGCTATAAGAAATGCATGAGACTTATGACATATAGCTGAAATTAATAAAGTAACTCATGCATATCATGTATTTGATGAAATGCCTCAATGAAAAGTAAGTTATACTTCGAGGATTCCATTGCTGCCCCTAGGTGGCTACTAATTGGACATAATAATGAAGTTTTAGAAGTCTTAAAAGGGTGATTTAAAATTGATGAAAAGAGAGCAAAAATAGAGGCCTGTTGGAATGATTATATGTATTAGAAAGGCATATGTATAAACACCATAAATGGCAATCATATGGGTAGCTAGGTCAATAATTTATGACACTTGAAATTTATTTGCCTTAGAATGACATACAAGTAAAAGGAAAAACGTGATGGGTTTATGTACTTGAAACTCATGCCAAATAGCATGTCTTATTTGGAATACATGTGTATGTAAGATTACGGAAGCATCCTTAGGAGCCAAAATAGTAAGCTAAAGGCCCTGCTTCGCATAAGGTAATTAGGCTTCCTCTTGTTGTTGAATATGATGACTGGATGGGGATACTAATATCTCAATTATTTGTAATCTGGGCATGTATGTTTTGTTTGGGGATTATGAATATCCCATATTTTCTAAAGGTTAATGTGTATTATATGTTGACAATATAATTATGTAAATATGATGGGATATGAATTATACCATGAATATTGTGTATGCATGATTTATGGGCATATAATGTGTTCCCTAATACAATTAATAGATCTTTCATGAATCACACGTTTGAAGATTGGGGATAAAGAGTATCTCTAGTATTTCTGTGCTATGATTATTGTTCTTATGTATGGATGTCTCAATTCAAGGGATAAAGAATATCCCATCGTTGTATGTATAGATTGATGATTTATGGGGATAAAGATTCTACATGATTAGTTATTTTTCTATATATTGGTAAATATATATATATATTGATCGAATGTGAAACATTCCATGATGCTTATGCGATATAATGAGATTGTATGTGGTGCTTGAAAGGCACAACTATAGTGCAGCCAGAGTGGTCAAGGTGTGATGAAGGGTGTCTAGATGGCACAAATGTGATGTTATACACTTGAATGGCGTAAAGTGTTCACTCGACTAATGAGGATTTAAGCCTCATGAATTTAAATATTAGTAATGTGATATTTTGCTCATGTTCTCATTTAGGACAGGTTGGTTTGATTTATTATTGTTTTATTCCTTTGCCTACTTACTGAGTTGCCTAGACTCATGCCTTCTTATTCTAAATTTTTTAGCTGAAAGGATAGGTAAAGAATCCCAATTGTGGATTAGGACTGATAATCCAAACTTAAAGACATTTTGATTATGAAATGGTAAATTGGGATTGGAATCCCTTCATGTTATATTTTTCTAAATTAAAAGTTTAATTAAATTTCTATAATAAGATTAGAATGATGTATATTATATAGCATGGGCATGTCATAGTGATATAATTGTAACTGTAGTTGTGTGATTGCCATTATGACTGTTATAATTCTTTTATGTCATAATTCTTTTATGACACTATAGCATGTCATAATTCTTTTATGATTGTTAAATTTAGTTTTTATATACTAAAAGTATGTATTCTAGGTGTAGACTCTGATAATTCAGGGTAGACGTTGCCATATTTTTGACAGAATTTGCGTAGAAATGGGGAGTTGATAGGAAAATATAAGCATCCTGCATCAACCCTGGTAGTGCGAGATAAAAATGCATAGGGTGGGGGTGCAGGGCATTCTAGATACCTACTATCCTGAGAAAGTATTGACTTTAACAAAGTACAGGATAGCCACTATCCTCAACCAAAACATACATGCTTGGATTACAAACAAATGGGAGATTCGTATACCTATCCAATTATGCATTCACAAGGTATAAGCCTACTTACCTCATTATGCTTCGAGTTCCAAAGCTTTCCATTCCTTTCAATACTCTGGTGATCCTATACATACAATAACTCAATTTATTTATAAAAGCAACTTAAAGTCATTCCTAACTAAGCACTGAATTACGATTTTCAATTATCCTATTTGATTCACATATATTGATAGCTCCATGTTCTTTTCAAGTGCATAATTGCACTTTAACATTAACCACAGTCATCCAGTCACTTCTAGTACTAAAAATCCATCACATAACACAATTAACATGTAATTAACCAAGGAAACAAGCTAATTAGGCCATTAGCTTGATCAATTAACTACTTAGCCACTTTATTCATCAAAGTCCTTTTTAGTCATTACTTAAGCCATGTCCAAAACTAACGTTTTTAGTCTTAACCAAGTTCTAAACCACTACAATCCATGAATATATATTTCCCCCATGATTTCAGCAGCAAATCCCATCATTTCCCCAAAAATAGTATTCACAAAACCCTAGCTTAGCCTAAAGCATGATTTCCTATGTCCAAATCATTTCCAAAATCATTACAATTAAGTAATTTATCATCTTCCACATGGCAATTATCCATAACCCATAAAATCTCTCCCAATCCACTATTCACAAAATTCCACAAAACCCTAACTAAACAAAAAACACAAATTTAGTTGGGAAAATGGCTTACTGTGAAATCCAAATATGGATGGAACTTCAGTGAGTTTAAATCACTTAGCTAGAAACTTACTCAAAAAGAAAAGATACTTTGATGCAATTATGATGATTCAAATTATAATACCTTGCAAGTGCATGATTGTATAGCAGTATAGTGTGCGTGAGCAAGGGTCAATCCCATAGAGAATGGCAAACTAATTTAATTAAATTAAATTACTAACTAAAAATAACTTTCAAAAGAAATATTGTTAGTTTGGACTAATAAGAATAATAAACTAAGAAGATAATCAGAAATCTATAACTATAGAATGATATAGGATAAATCTCAAGTGGCAAAGGTCTAGGATTCAGATTTCACTACTTCATTACTCCCCTTGCTATTTGGATATTTGATTCAATGCTTGCTTAGGTTCGTTCTTTCTATGATATGATTATTACCGTTTGGTGTGCGGGTTTAAATCAAGCGCTTCCACTCGTTCTAATTACCCATGGTGTGTAGTATAATTAAGGTCAAAACCCATTATGATCAAGAAGTATGAACCAAGTAAAATGGTTATGCATTGGGGGTGCGCCTTAACCTTCTACTCTTCTCATTCAAGAAAGCTCATGGTTGTGCATTAGGTGTGCACCTTAACTATGCATAAACAATCAATAAGATTTATAAATAGGTGATCAAGCAATCACACAAATCAAAAGATTAAAATAAAACCCATGAATAAAAATAAAGAATTGCATTAAATAATCAATATTTAAAATAACAAGTTTCATTAAAAAGGCCTAAATCTTCACCCTAGAAAGCTAGAATTAGTTCATGAAGAAAATAAAAGATATTCCCTTCATGAAGAACATCATACTGCAATTAGCCTTCTTGAATCCCTTTGCTCTTCTCGAATCTCCTTCCTCTCATAAAAATCCTCTCAATTATCTCTTAGAAAAACCCTAGACTCCTCCCTAAAGGACTCCCAAAAACTACTAAAAATAAGGCTTAAAAACGTAGCTTTTTTGCAACCTAAAATAATATAAAAAAAATTTATGGTTTGATCAGCCACTGGTGCCAGCGGTGCCAACATGCTAATCATTCCGCCCCCCTTGCTGCTTCAGCTCTGCCCCTTTGCTGCTTTGTTTGCCTTCCGTCACTACTTTGTTACTCCATATTTGCTTGCTTTCTCTTCTTGTCTCCACTCTTCCAATAACCTAAACACACAATAAAAATATATGAAATTGACATCAAACTAATTAAAGATTGCATGGAATTAGGCTTGAAAATACAAAATTAAAGTAATTGAAATTCACTCATCAAATACCCCCAAACTTAAATCCTTGCTTATCCTCAAGTAAAATTAGCAACCAGACTAGTGAAACAGTTAGAATTACCTCTTTCTCAAGTAACCAAACACATGCCAGACAAATTACACATGTACACATAATTCAGAGTTTAGTCAAAACACTTCCACATGATTACATGAAACTCATACTTCATCAATCCTGTCATGAAGTGAAAATTGTGGATGTGTGTGCTATATCAATCTTTTGCTCCATGCATACTTATCAACTTACAATATGTGAACTAATGATTCTAATGATTTTCACAAGACAAACCATAAGCTTACCTTTCATAATCACTCTCCACTAATGTAGAACACTCTTATTTACTTGGATTAAGTGGTCTTAGCTAAGCTTGTAATGGGGCCTTTGGTTTAGCTAACAAAGAAAGGAAGCAAGATCAACAAAATAAGAGACATAATAAACTTGCATAATATTGTTCACTCTCTTAACTTTTATTGGGATTCTCTATTTTTCCTTAATTTTGGGCTATATTACTATCACACCCTCAAACTTATTTTCTTTTTAATTCTTGGGATGTGATCCCCCCATTCAAAATATAATTCTTTGCTTTACTTGTTTTTCTTTTGTCCCTTGTTTTCTTTCTATATCATGGCATACTCAATTTTTCACACCCCCAAACTTATCTTCTTTTGCTTCATTCTTACCTATCAATAACTATAAGCATAAAACATGTCTCTTAATAGGTAACACATGGATTTTCAGGTGAAATAAGTTTGGATGATGAGGCTAAACAAGAAAATTTGAATGGTGGTTTTTCACATGCCTTGCACATGCCATTCTTTCATAAAGTTCAATGGGGGACACTAGTGACATGATTGTACTAGCTTAGCTTGAAAGGCTCAAACTGATCAAAGTGCCTAAATCACTTCCAAGTAAACATGTTGTTTAGGATTTTGCCTTGATAGATACTCAAACAAGTTCTAACATGCTTCTTGCAATCAAAATAAGTCAATGAATTCACAGTATTGTCAGCTAATTTGTATACACTTTGCATGATTATGACATCATGTGCATGAAAATTTCCACAGTCATAAGGAATAATTTAGTACAAGAATTAGTAGATCACAAGGAATGCCTATCTTTCTTTCTAAATTATATGCAATGGTAATCAAAAACTCAGCATGCTAGTGATTAACAAGAGAGAAATATCCTAATTAATTTCCACACATTGGCACCAAATTGCTCTTGGAAGAAAATCTTGATAATCATAATGTAAATCTCACAACAACTGACTCAACAGACTCAAACTCAAATAGATTCAAACTCAAACAAAACACTCCAAACAAAGCACTCTAAACAAAACACAAAACCTAAACAAAACACACAACCCCTTCCCCAAACTTGAGCCAAACATTGTCCTCAATGTGAAAAATAAAACAATAGAACCGAGGACTTCCCTGAAACATATCAGACTACTCATCAAAGGAGACATCTGACTCATTATTATCAGCTAGCGGATAGAATGGTTGAAAAATCAGAGGAGTGGGAAAGACAACTGAGCCTGCATCCTAAAAAAAAATTGCAGTTCCGAAACATGTATTGCATTACCATAGCATGATCCATCAAGAAGTTAATTTGCATTGTTGTCTATTGCTGCCAGTGCTCATTGGAACCCTACATGTCTTAAATCTGGTCTTGGAGACCAGCTAGTGTGGGTGTACTACTCTGGGAATGTCTGGAGCATCTCTGTTGGGAAGAACCTGGGGTGGTGGATGATGGCCCCAATCTTTGGCTTGAACCACTAGTCCATTCCAATTGTTCCTTGAAAAACATGGGCTCAAACTCTACCCTCTGTCTCTTAGATGGCCCAGAAGGTGTAGGTCTTCATGCAGGCATATTGACAAACCATGAAAACAAAGAACACTTGAAGCTCAATATGATAAGTAATCAAAAGTTAGCAAATCCCAAATCACACCAAAGCACTTCACTACTACACTAGAACCATACAGACAATTAAGCATACTCAATTAAGCTTCTTATCAATGCAACTTTCTCCTTAGGCATTACAACAAACATCTAGCAAGCATCTCATTCAACCTAATTTCAAGGCATCTTTCAAACATGACAACACTCTCATAAACAAATCATGAAGCATTGGGCATGGAAACTCAACAATTTAGAAGCCAAACATTCCATTAAACACTAGAAGCTCAATTGAAAAGTCACCCCCACAAGCCATATTCATAGATTCAAAACCGAGCATATGCACATGCACAATGAGTTCAAAATGAACCTTCATAGATCACATGCACAATGACTTTAAAATGAACCTTCATAGATCATACTCTAAACCCTTCAAGATATGGACAACTATCCCACAAACGTCGCACCACTTTAAGCATATATATCCACACACATCATAGCACAATTTCTACCTTGAAAATCAACATAATATTCTCTCAATCATTTCATCGAACACCTAACATGCGATTTGAAAAACCAATCTTTCCACCATAAAATTCCATCTTCTTATCTTGAAAATCACAATAAAAGATTAAGAAAGGATCAATGAGGCATCAAAGAATGGATTTTGCCATTAAAATCAACACACCCATCTCTCAAGCAATTTATCAAACACCTCATGTGCAACATGAAAACACACCTTATCATCACATAAACCCATCTTCTTCCTTTGGAAATAACAAAAGATGAGTACGAAGAATGCATTGAAGTAAAAAGGAGTGATACCACCATGGTTTATTCAAGCCTCAAGTCTCTTTGAGGACCTAACTTGGGAACAAGACTTGTAGAAGAAGAGGTGGAGTAGAGATTTGGAAATGAGAGAGATGGAAGAGGATTGGTGTTTTTGGGAGATTTATGGAGTAAGATAGGTGGTGAAATTGGAGGGGATTGATGTGGGGAAGAAAGGGTTGAAGTGTGGAGAAGAAAAGGGGGAAATAACGGATTTTGGGTTTAGAGAGAGGAAGGGAAATGGGCTAGGCATGAGTGGGAAGAGAGGGGGGGTTAAGGGGCATTGGGCGCCACCCACTACCCCTTTTGCACCAATTTCTTTTAACTTACCTCGATGCTAGCGGCCCTGTTCACTGCTTGCTTTGGCTTCCCCTCTCTTCTTGCACCTTGTGATGATTTTTTTCTTTGAAACTTCATGTGCTTTGCTTCCCTTCTTTAGGACTTTGATGCATCACTTTGATTTAGTCCACAATTCTATCACTTTGCATCATGCAATCCTTGCTTTCAATCTTCACTGGCTTTGCATCTAATTCCCTTACTTCAATGTTTTCAACTTGTCAGAGATACAGAAAAGCAATTTATTCAATGCAAATAAGAAAAATTCAAAGTATAACTTAAGCAAACTACCATAATTCTAACCTATCTACTAAAACAACAAATCAACTTTTCCTAATAACTAAAATTAACTGCAAGAAAAATAAAAGCTCAAAAGCTTGAGTTGCATCCCAAGAAGTGCTATATTTAAAGTCTAGGCAAGATGACTTCCCTTCTTTATTGATTTCCAAGAAGAGTTTTTACCTACTCAGGCTGACTAGGCAACTGTCCAAGTTTGTATCCTTACACTACTTCAGCAACTTGACCTAGCTGCATTTCCATCTTTTTCATAGAAGCCTCTATGTTGTTCAGTCTTGAATCCATGTGCTGAAACCTTGTCTCATTAGTCTAAAATTGATTTTTCATTACTTGCATGAAATTTTGCAAGGTTTGTTCTAGACTAGGCTTTGGCTTTATTGGCTAAAAAGAAGATCCAACTTGATTTCGGTTGTGCCCATTGCTCCAAGCGAAGTTAGGATGATTTCTCCATCTCGGATTATAGGAATTCAAGAATGGATCATTCCTTAGTCACTGCTACTTGTAGAAATTTAGTGCATTGGCCTGCTCAGTATCTCCTATAAAGTGTTCTTGGGAAGGGCATACATTACATGTATGACCAGATATACCACAAAAGGAACAAACCTCTATTGAGGTAGGTTGTCGTTGCTTCATGCTTACCACCATTGAACACAATGACTTCATTTATCTAGCCATCTTCAACATCTGCATAGATAAGTCTGTATTAGAACTTACTTCATATATACCTAGCCATCTCCGACATCTGCATAGATAAGTCTATGTTAGAACTTACTTCATATATACCTCTAGACTTACCTCTCACACTTTTCTATTGAGAGTTGGCTCCAAGCAGCTTATACAACTCATATGTCTCCTCTGGAGTCTTCTCTCCCATGGCTCCCCGTGCAGTATTATCAACCATGGCTTGACATGGTTGTGTCAATCCATCATAGAAAAGTTGATTAAGCAGTTCTAATGGATATCTATGATGAGAGCATTGAATCAATATGGCTTTGAACCTTTCCCATGCCTCATGAAAAGCTTCTCCATCTAGCTAAGAGAACGTAGCAATCTTGCCTCTCAGTTCAGCAGTCATAGAATGGGAATAAAACTTCCCTATGAACTTATTATAAACTGCTTCACATGTAGTCAAAGGGCTAGGTGTCAAAGTCATAAACTACGTTTTGGCTGCATATTTCAAAGTATAGGGAAAACATCTCATGCGTATTTGGTCTTTGGTCAATCCTTGCAATGGAAAAGTCTGGATTTTTGCATAAAAATCATGCATGAACATCAGTGGATCTTCTGCATCTATACCATGAAATGATGGAAGCATATTAAAGTGAATGTGCTTGATTTCATAATTCCTAGCTTCATCATTCAATACAATGCATGAGAGTGAAATTCCAATGTTGGGACATGCAAACTCTTTCATAAGTTGTTGAGCTATCTCAGCTGGCTGAGCTACACTATTATCTGCGTTGTCGACCATTGTAACTTCTGCTTGATTCTCTCCTTAAAGTTCATCTACCTCAGGGATTTTCTAAGGCTCAGCTTCTGCCTTTTCTCTTTGATCACCAAATGGAATCCAAGTTTGATTTAGCGATCTCCTTCCATTCATTCAAACTCTATAAAACCAAAAGAAAAATTTAGCAATTTTATACAAATATATTATATATATACAAAAACAAAAGAAAGGAAAAATTGTAATTATACCTAATTAAATCAATTTGGAACCATTCCCCGGCAATGGTGCCAAAAACTTGAAGTGTCAAATTATAATATCTCACAAGTGAATGATTGTATAACAGTATAGTATGCATGAGCAAGGGTTGATCCCATAGAGAACAGTAAACTGATTTAATTAAATTAAGTTACTAATTAAAACTAACTTTGAAAAGATGGATTGTTGGTTTGAACTAATAAGAATAATAAACTAAGAAGATAATCAAAAATCTAGAACTATAGAATGATATTAGATAAATCTCAAGTGGCAAAGGTCTAGGGTTCAGATTTCACCAATTCATGACTCCCCTTGCTATTTGGATATTAGATCAATGCTTGCTTATGTTCGTTTGTTCTATGATATGATTATTACCATTTGGTATGCGGGTTTAAATCAAGCACTTCCACTTGTTTCAATTGCCTATGCTGTATAGTATAATTGAGGTGAAAACCCATTACGATCAAGAACTATGAACCAAGTCTCATGGTTGTGTGTTAGGTATGCTCCTTAACCATGCATAAACAATCAATAAGATTTATGAAATTAGTGTTCAAGAAATCACACAAATCAAAAGATTGAAATAAAATCCTTGAATAAAATAAAGAATTACATTAAATAATCATTAATCCAAATAACATGGTTCATTGAAAAGGGCTACATCTTCACCATAGAAAGATAGAATTAGTTCATGAAGAAAATAAAAGATACTCCCTTCATGAAAAATATCATACTGCAATTAGCCTTCTTGAATCCCTTTGCTCTTCTCGAATCTCCTTCTTTTCTCCTCAAAAATCCTCTAAGTCATCTCTCAGAAAAACCCTAGACTCCTCCCCAAAGGACTCCCAAAAACTACTAAAAATAGGGCTTAAAAACATAGCTTTTTTGCAACTTAAAATAATCTTCGTTTGCCTTTCATCACTGCTTTGTTATTCCATATTTGCTTGCTTTCTCTCCTTGTCTCCACTCTTCCAATAACCTAAACACACAATAAAAATATGTGAAATCAACATCAAACTAATTAAAGATTGCATGGAATTAGGCTTGAAAATATAAAATATAAGTAACTAAAATGGACTCATCAAACTGTCAAAGTAAATTCTATTCTGGAAGAAAGAAATCTATCTCTACAAAAGGAAGTTAAAGATCTAAAGAAAGAGATAGAATTATTAAAGAATATAATGAGTAAATTCTCCAATCCAAGAAAGTCTGTGACCAAATTTATGAGAATGATCGGTCAAACCAGCAAAAAGTGACTTGGCTATGAACAGTTAGATGATGAAAATTTACAAAAATTTGTTGGATGGTCCAAGGAAGTGAACCTCATAGCAGAAAGGAAAGACTATCCAAATATTAGAAGGTTCATGAATTATTCTTGGATAAAGAAACCAGTAGAATATATTGCATGTAGCAAAGTCTTAAATATTTGTTATTTCTGCAACAAATTTGGACATAAGGTGTATGATTGTTATGCTAAAAAGATGCAAGAAAAAAGGTACTAAGATGATTTGGAAACACAAGGAATGAGCACACACTTATACCACACATATTTCCACTAACATCATTAGACCCAATACTTGGGTAATAATAAGGTAAGAAGAAAATTTGCTTTAAATGCAGGTAAGTCTAAAAGCTACATCTGAAAATGCATAGTTCATGGATAGTGGTTATTCGAGACATATGACTGGGAACAAAAAGATGTTCAAAGAATTAAAGCCAATGGATGGAGAAATAGTAGCATTCGGTAATAATGATAAAGGTCTTATCAAAGGAATAAGTAAATTTTGTGGTTTATTCAATGCATGCATAGAGGATGTATTATATATAGAAGGACTCAAGCACAATCTGTTAAGCATCAGTCAATTATGCGACAAGGGTCACAAGGTTATGTTTAAACCATCTGCATGTAATGTATTCAGCATAGACAATGATCTACTATTTAGAAAAAGGCATGAAAATATTTATCTAGTACAGTTGGATGATATAATTGGAAAATGCTTAATTGCAATAAGGATGATCCATGGGTATGGCACAAGAGGATGGGACATATCAATATGTCAAATATCAAATCTTTGTGAAAAAAGGATCTTATGATTGGTCTACCAAAATTAAACTATGATAGAAATCAAATATGTAAATCTTGTCAATTGTCAAAATAGACCAAAGTATCCTTCCATCCTAAAAATGAAGTATCTACATCCAGACATCTAGAACTATTGCATATCGATTTATTTGGATCATCAGACATAGTCACACTTTGAGGTAAAAGATATGTATTTGTAATAGTGGATGACTACTCTAGATTTACATGGGTAATTCTCTTGATTAGCAAAGATGATATTTTTAATATTTTATACTTTTTCAAAGCTAGTCCAAAATAAAAAAATAAATATCTATTGTATCCATCCTCAGTGATTATGATGGTGAATTCAAGAACAAAAAATTCATTGATTTTTGTGATGAAAAAGGAATTCACCATAGTTTCTCATCCCCTAGAACCCCTCAACAAAATGGAGTTGTGGAAAGAAAGAGTCAAACAATTTAGGAAATGTCAAGATCCATGTTGAATGAAAGTAAATTGACCAATAGATTCTGGGGAGAAGTAGTTAGTACTGCTTGTCATGTGCTAAACATGGTTACTATAAGAATAACTTAAAGAAAATCCCATATGAGCTTTGGAAAGGAAGAAAACCAAACATCTTATATTTTCATCCCTTTGGATGCTTATGCTATGTATTGAACAATGGAAAAGATAACCTTGGAAATTTTGATCCAAAGAGCGACGAAGCTATCTTTCTTGGTTACTCTTCCAATAGTAGAGCATTTAGAGTCTACATTAAGAAAACACAGGTTGTAGAAGAGTCCATACATGTTAAATTTGATGAAGCAAATATAACCCCGAGAAAGGAGTGTGATAGTGATGCAGATGAAGCTGCAATAAATATAAAGAAGCTCAAATTGAAGAATCAAGAGGATAACACAAATTGTGAAGACAGACAAAGTTCAGAAAATGAAGAGGAGGTAAGAGTAGGTAATGTTCTCTGTCAACCTCCTACTAATTTGAGATTTGTTACTGCTCATCTTAGAAAGCAAATTATGGGAAATGTATATAATGGTGTTAAAATAAGAAGGTCTATGTAAAATATATGTGGTCATTATGCTTTCATATCTACAATAGAACCAACTAACATTGACCAAGGTTTAAATTATGAAAATTGGATTATAGCAATCAAGAAGAGCTTAACCAGTTTGAAAGGAACAAAGTATTGGAACTAATTCCAAAAATAAAGGATGTTGATGTAATTGAAACTAAATGGGTATTTAGAAATAAACTGGATGAAAGTGGGTTAGTTCTGAGAAACAAGGCATGATTAGTTGTTAAGGGGTACTCTCAGGAAGAAGGAATTGACTTTAAAGAATCATATGCCCCTGCTGCTAGATTAGAAGCCATTAGAATGTTACTTGCTTTTGCATCCTATAAGAGCTTTAAGTTATTTCAGATGGATGTAAAAAGTGTATTTTTGAATGGATATTTAAGTGAAGAAGTGTATGTAGATCAACCTCCAAGTTTTGAGAATGATGATCAACTCGATCATGTCTATAAGCTCACTTAGGCTTTGCATGGTTTAAGACAAGCTCAAAGAGCTTGGTATGAAAGGTTGAGCAAATTCTTAAGTGATCATAAATTCAAGAGAGGAAAGACTGATACTACTTTGTTTATCAAAAATATTGACAAAGATATCTTGATAGTTTAAATTTATGTGGATGACATTATATTTGGAGCTATTAATGAAAAACTCTGTCAAGATTTCTCAAAGATCATGCAGGCTGAATTCAAAATGAGTATGATGGGAGAATTAAATTACTTCCTTGGATTGCAAATCAAGCAAAGAGATAATATAAATTATATTTATCAATCTAAATATACTAGAGAAATGCTAAAAAAGTTTAAAATAAAAGAAGTTAAGGTAGCAAGCACTCCAATGAGCACATTAACATTAACAAGGCTGGACAAGGATGAAAAAGGTTAACTCGTAGATCAAAAATAATATAGAAGTATGATTGGATCTCTTCTCTATCTTACTGCATCTAGACCAAATATTTTGTTTAGTGTATGCTTATGTGCTAGATTTCAGTCCAGTCTCAGAGAATCTCATCTTGCTATCGTAAAATGAATTTTTAAGTATCTGGTTGATACACCAAATCCAGGACTTTATTATCCCAAAGGAACTGATTTTAAACTCATCAGATATTCTGATGCTAATTTTAGAGGATATAAAGTAGATAGAAGAAGTACTAGTGGAACCTATCAATTTCTAGGAAATAGTTTAGTATCATGGTTCTCTAAAAACGAGACTAGCTTTGCTCTCTCTACAGCAGAAGCTGAATACATAGTAGTTGAAAGTTGCTAAGCTCCATTATTGTAGACGAAACAACAACTTCTCAATTATGGACTAAGCTATAGAGACATACCCATTAAATGTGACAACACTAGTGCTATATGCTTGACAAAGAATCCAGTTTTACATTTGAGACTTAAGCATATAGAAATTAGGCACTACTTTATTAAAGATCATGTTCAAAAACATGATATATGTCTAGAATATGCGCCCATAGCTGCTCAACTTGCTGATATTTTTACTAAGCCACTATCATTAGACACCTTCCGTAACATTAGAGGAGAATTAGGTATGACTAATATGATGATATAAAAATAAAATTTCTAATATTTCTGTGCTTGAAAATTCAATTTTGAATATTTTTCTTGAGTCTAGACTTCATCTCAAATGAAGTAAGTTATTCATATCAAGTGCTTTATTCATACTTCATCAAAACATTATTTTTTGAGATTGAGTACACCTCATTTTCTTGCTAGAATTAACTTACAACTATGGTTATCATATCCAACTCTATTTTTAGCATGAGTTATTCTCTCTTTCCAAAAAGACCATATCAATTACCTCATATAGCCCATATATTCAATCTATTTTAACCCCTAAATCACAATTCTTCTCTGTATCATAAAGATGAAATTCTCCAGAGAAAAATTTCGAAAGCAATCACAGAGAGAAGACAAGAGCATGGTGGGGACTGAAGAATCAACCATGGCTTCTTCAGTTGTTCTCCTAGAGGGATGATGATGATGCTTCTGTGTTCACCAATCTTCCATTCATTCTTTCAGAAGCATTTCTCTTCAAAACCTGGCTTTGTTGAAACCATTCATCAATCTCATCACTGCCAAATAGCCCTGGTTCACATATTACCATCATCTTGGGAGTTTGAAGAGGAGGGAATGGAACAAACAAGTATATTACATCCATCTCCAATTCCTCATCTTCTCATCCACCATCCAAAACTTTAGTTTCTCACAGCTCAAGAAACCGCTCAAAATTTTGGATGCACATCCCCCCACCTTGTAGACAACCTCTTCGGGTCCACAATACTCTCTCTCTCTCCATCTTCCCAAACTTAGAATATTTGTATCTAGGCCAACCTCCATTATATTATTGCTTGTACTGACATGAAATAAAATAATATTTTTATTTGTTTCTCTTTTCATGTTTAGCCTATACTTACTAGGAGTGGATGTTTTCTTTTTGCTTCTAACAAAAAGGGGAGAAAGAATATGCAAATTATCTCAAAAATCAAAAACGGAATATAAAACTTCATAATCTTTAAATAATCAAGGGGAAAATACATTCCTAATAATCAGGGGGAGAATACATATAAAACATGATAAGGAAATATCAAAAGATGGCAACTTATGGAATGATTAAACATTGCAAATATTTTTTTATCTTCAAACATTCAAAAGGAGATTATCTTTTATGAGATAATTTTTAATCAAGTTTTGGCAACATCAAAAAGGGGGAGAATATTGACATAAATGCATGGTTTCGATGACAAGCAAAACTTGATTAATATTTGTACTAATGGTTGTTATCAAGATTTTAGCAGGTAGAATCAAGTTTCAGATCTTAAAGAAAAGTGAGAACAGAAAACATATTCCATGGCAACAAGGCTTGAGCAAGTAAAGAAGCAAAAGATGAAGTGTTGTAAGAAACAAAGCATGAATGAAAAGAACTAGACTAGTTTCATTCGTCTATCAAAGTGGAAGATTATATTTAACAGATGCAAGATAGTATGTATACAATAGATTTTTTCTATCATAAGCAAGCCATAGTTAAGCCAATAGTCCTCTGATGAGAATAGATAAAGGCAAAAGAAGTAAAGATCTTTCAATAGAACAAAAACTTCATCTGCCATTAATAGACAAAGCAGAGAAGCAAGAATCATATGGCAGAGCAGAGACTTTGTCTATCATGAGTAAGCTAATGATCATTTGCTGTCGATAGACAAAGTGGAAGAAGCAAACAGTGTTTGGCAGAGCAAAGAATTCGTCAGTAATCATTTGTTGTCAACAGATAAAGCAGAGAAATATTCCATCAGATGCTTATTGTCTGTTATTGATGAAGCTCACCTACCACCAACGACTAGAATTGAAAGCAGCTATAAATGAAGCATTGTTGGAGTAAGAAAAAAATAAAGTATTGAGAAAATCATTCAAAACCTTCTTGACAGCATTTACTGATCTGAGCTAAACCTTCTGCAATCCTTTAAGAGTCAAAAGTCTAGCATTCAAACCTTCCTCAACTTTCTTTGAAGGCTCTCAACTACCTTTAGGAAGATCATTTACTTCAGCATTCAACTTTCAAAAACCTTCCCCTGTGCTTACTGAGAAATTCTTATGCTTAAACTTGTGATATTCATTTCTTGTAAAGTTCCTTGAGCTAGTGGTTAAGACTAGACTCAAGAAGAGTTGTGACTGTCTAAGTGCAAACAAGAATATTTGTTCATGCCCCTTGGAGCTGAAATCTAGAAGAGTGCTAGGAGCACTGTGAATACACCCCCTAGAGCTAGACTCTAGAAGAGTGCTAGGAGCACTGTTTATGACCCCTAAAGCTGGAATATAGAAGAGTGTCAAAGACATTATTGTATTTCTATTGTATGGGGTATAGTGAAACCCAAGACACTAAGAGAGAAGTGTTCTTGGAAGAGTATAGTAGAGTATTTACTCAAATCACTATAAAAATCATCGTGTTTTATTTATTTTGTACATTTATTATTTGAGTGATTGACTGCTAGAGGGAAGAGTAATCCTAAAGGGGTTGAGAAATAAATTTTTAAGTATCCAATTCACCCCTCCCCTCTTAGGTTTTTGCCTAACCTTTGGGACCAACAGTTACATATATTTATATAATCAATTTTAATTCATTTGTTATAATTAATTACATATTTTTCCCTACTAATGCAGGATCAGTCGATTCCTATATCCCTGGCTACCAATGTTACCAAATTCATGATGGCATTATTATTGCCACCTAGTCATCTCGCCTTCACTGCAACATAAGAATACCAGGTTCACTGTCTACATCAATTAGGGCAGTAAGTATAGCATTTAATAATATGTACTACAGATGTTCTATCTTATATAATACACAATTAAATATCATGCATATCATATCATTTCATCTTTCTCAACTACAATGTAGTCAAGTTTACATTATTAGGACGTCCATCCTCAACCAAGAGCCAATCCCTATAGTGCCACATTCCTCATCAGGTGCGTACATCCACATGAATGTCATAAATGTCACATTTGCAAAAATGCAATGAATGCTATGAATGTCACAAATATCATGAATGTCACCATACTGCTACCTTAGTAGCCGTCACCCCAAAGGTGTCAAGTCGTTCTCTAATTGGATAGGACGGGTGGTCCCCTGTCAAGCTGTGTCAGTCCACAGGTCTCATAGAATATACAATGTAGTTCATTTTTGAATGGATTCATAAGAATCAAAAGAGCCATCCCTATAGGTCCTCAATTTTCAACTACATAATAATTATATTCTAGTAGGCATCCAAATCTTAATACATATCAATTCTATTTCGAGAGGCATCTAAATCCAAGCATGTACCTTAGACATGCATCCAAGCCTCAATCAAATATCCAAATGTTCAACCGTTAATCAAATAACCAATTATCCAAATCTCAACCGACTAACTAAATCAAAATACAAATAAATGATATTTTAATAGACATCTAAATCCAAATTCACACCAATGGTATTCAAATCTAGGTTTGTAGTTGCCTTATCTATAATATATTTCCAATCTAAGCATGTATCAAATTCTCATTCACAATCCAAACATGCCTTGAATTCCTAATCATTATCAAAGCATATCTCAAATTTTCCATGTAATTAGCAAACTCAAATTAATACTACCTTGAATCATTAACTAAAATAACCCAGATTCATAACAACATTCAATACCACTCACACGAGGAAAATACAAAATTTCATCAGTTACATTAATAAGCAAGTAGCTCAAGTCAATCATATTAAAATCCAATATCAATCAACACAAGCATAGCACCCATGCTAGTTCATTCAAATCAACATATTCACAAGCAAAGTTATTCAATCATGTATAAACATACCATTGTTCGCTGCAAAATATATCACAAGTGTACGACATCAAGTTTTATAGTATAATGATGAATGAGTATCGTATCCACAGGGATTGTGTATTTAACTTCTCACTAGCTATCATTATGAATAGTTTTGACTTCATTTGAATAACCAAAATTAAGTAATAATTGAATAGTAAATGATCTGAATAACTTTGGACAAAATAAAGTGAAGACTCTTGAGGGTTAATTTCATTTATGTTTCATT
>JAYJMB010020181.1:0-42058 GCA_036873735.1 Pouteria campechiana
TGCTAAAAAGAATAAAAAATAAATCATGCAGTAGAATTACACATGTATTTTTATAGAAGTTCAGCCCATAGCACGATACCTACTCCTCTCTTTGAATCAACCTCACTAGCTGCACTCAGGTTCCACTAATGGCCTGTTGGTTTTACAAGCTTACCAATAAACATCACATGTTGGTTTCCAAGCTCACTGACAAACTTTTACATGTTGGTTTCCAAGGTCACCAACAAAATTATTGGTTTCCAAGCTCACCAATAAACTTATACACTTTAGTTTCCAAAGCTCACCAAGAAACTTATACACATTGGTTTTCAAAACTCACCAACAAACTTATACAATATCAGCAATCCCCTTGCCTGCTATCTCAAACAATAATAGTTGTACAAAGAAAATGTCTCTTACATAGGCTTATTTGTACAGAATTAAAGTGTAGTAGAAGTAAATGTATTATAATAAATACGAAGAATTTTATACTCCCTTAAGCTGTTGCAGAGAATGATCTTTGAATGCAAATTGCTTTCTGGTGCTGTGGAGTTGGAAGAAAACTTAATGTTTGAGTAAATGCTCTATAAGCCTTATGTGACTAACTTTTCTAACTTGTTTGAATGGCCTCTCTTTACTCCTTTTAAATAGATATTTAAAATCATTCCATTGGAGAAGCTGACATTCATTCAATGCGAATGAATTAACAAGTTTTTCTGCCCATTGAACCGATCTGGCAGGTTCTTTTGTCTCAAAGCTTTTCTGCAATTTCCGAAACGAATAACTATGTCTGAAGTTAAGATTTCAGACTTACTCAAACCATTCATCTTGTGTTTGTTTTCATCTTGTGTTTGTTTTCATTTAGCTATGTATGAATATGAGTTCTTATGCCTAGAGTTAAGATTTCGGACTGACTTGAATGGTTCAACTTGCAGCAGACGTCTTTCAGCTGTGTTTGGAAATGAATCCTGAGTCCAAAGTTGAATCGTTGAGTCCAGAGTTAAATTTTGGACTTAAAAGTGGCGCAAATTGCTGAAGTAACTATTTTGGATGAATGATGCATATGACTTCATGGGAATTTGAAAGAAATTATATAGGTAATGTAATGTAAATGTGAGAATGATGATTAAGGACATGTCGATGGTAATCGGGTTGCAAGAAGTTTTGCAAAAAGATCATAAGAAAATGTTGTAGAGAAGTTGCAAGTGCATGGCTCAACATGCACCATCAGAGTATCGAGAGTGGAGCTAGTTTAAGTACTCCACCAACTCCATTTTCAACCCCCAAAATGTGGGTTTCCTTCCTTCCCATGCCCAACTCTCCTAGCTCCCTTTTTGCACCATTTTTCAACCAATTTTGTGGGGGAAATCGCTATAAGCATGTGTTGCTGCTATCCAGAGCAGCAAGTGAGCTAAAAATTATCTGTTTGAGGGGGAGTAGAAGAAAGGAAAATTCTAAAAAATTCATCCAAGGAGCCTTTTGCAGCAAATGGGGGAAAAGGTTGAGGATTTGAAGTGAACTCATATTGGTAAGCATTTTTCCTAAGTTAATTTATGATTTCTGTTGTTATTGGGGTATGTTTTGCAACCCTAGTGGAGGTTAGGGTTTGAAAGTTACAGGGATTGTTTGGGTATTCCCATGAGAAATTAATTAGAAGATTGATTATCATGTTAATGATGAGAATTAACTATAAGAAATCAATGTAGATGACTATTCATGGGTTTGACATCCATGTGTTGATTCTTGGGCAATATGTGTTGTAAATTGATTAGGTTAGAGAGAATTTATGAATTTTAAGGCATGTTAGCTTAGTTACAAGATCAATTTCGACATTAATAAGGTACAATCATGATAATATGATGTTGCAAGTGAATCCCAACTACTATACTTTGTTCAGAAGTGAAAATTCATATGAAGCACACCAAGTGTTTGGTGAAATGACTATGGAAAGCAAAGTAAATTTAAGTGGTTTTTCCATAGTCTTAATTGATCTTAGTTAGGCAATAAACTAGGTGTTATATTCTGTTTAAACAAGTCATTGCATGTATAATGGGACAAAGACATATCCAATGAGCAATTGATGAACTGCAATTAGTCATGAGATTGAGTAGGTGGATCTCAATTGGACTATATGTGATTGTGTAGGGTTCATTAAACCTTAAAGTAGAATTGAATTGTAGAGTGGGAAAGCTAAGAGTGTGATTGACTCTATAGAGGTTAGTAGGTTTCCTTCATGACATACATTGATGTGAAATGGGTAAGGATAGTGCGTATCCCATGGTTTTTCCTTCTGGGCACTATGTTTGAATGATTGGTTATTACATTATATTTTGGTCTGAAATGATGAAATTATGCACTTCTATGAGTTGGTTTTGGAAATGCACTTAGTTGTATTTGTTCAAGTAATTTATGATGAAATCATATGCTTGCATGTGTTTATTGCATAAGTTGGATTCTGTTATGGGTGTTCAATTCGTTTTTCTACTACATGTACTCAAATGAGTTGGTTGAATGTTGCATCTCAAGGTAGTTCATCATAAGGCATGATGGTATGACTGAATCATGTAATGCATGAGAATATCATAATCCATGTATGTGTTAATTAAATTTTTTTGACATTTGATTGCATGACATCACATGGCATAGCATTTTGAATTTTGAGTTGTAATGAGCATGCCTTATGAGTTAGAATGAGTATGGTTAAATCATGTGAAAGATGAGGATGTTTTGATGTGATAATTGAAGAGGTTTGATGGGAAAGAGCTAAGGAAACAAAGCTATTGAAATAGCTAAAAAATTGAATTATTAAAAGACAACTCAAGCAAGAAAGTAAGGTGCAGAGAAAACTAGGCAGCAGATTGGGCATCACGGCGCCACCCCAAATCAACCACCCGCCTCTTAGATAGTAGGACTAGTGCCGTGGTGCCAATGTAGAATGTGATTTTGTTGTGATTTTTCTCCTAAAACATACATGATGTAATGTAATGACTATTAGGGAGGACATTTGAAGGGATTTAAAATAACATTCCTTAGAGGCTTTAGAAAGAGAAAAGAGCCCATGGTATTTGTGAAATAAATATGATAGTGCCTAGATGGTATGGATATGAAACGAATATGATGATAGTGGTTGGATGACATAAACATGATTTGACCATGACCATGTCTGGGTGGCATAGACATTGTATGACTATAAAAGTGTCGGGATGGCACGTGCATGACTTGAATAAGCATATGCCCTGATGGCATAGATATTTGATGGTGACATGACACTGTTAAGATATGAGCATGATATTCCCAGATAGCCCAAACATAATATGATATAGCCATGCTTGGTGTTGACACCCTCTTTTTGTGCTTGTGGGTTGTGTAATGTAAGATAACTAGTAAAGTATTAAAGTGCTAGACAAAGTAAACGGGCACACACACAAACAATATAATTTTTATAGTGGTTCAAGAACCCAATCCCTACATCCACTCTTCCAAGAGCACACTCTCCTTGTGCCTTGGGTTTCACTATATCTCATATAATAGAAATATAATATTAATCCCATCACTCTTCTAGATTCCAGCTTTAGGGGGTATAAACAAGTGTTCCTAACACTCTTTTGGATTCCAACTCCAAGAGGCATAAACTAATGACTCTTGTCTCAATAGACAGTCACAACCCTTCTTGAGTTTGATTAACACTATCAACTCAAGGAATTTACAAAGAAATGGATAAAGAAATTTAACCACACTTTTACAAATATCCCAATGAAAGCATAAGGGAAGGCTTAAGGATTTTTGTGGCTCTTTGTGTTGCAGAAGCTCTTCCCTTAATGTATGAATAATAAGGCCTTGAAGATTTAAAAGATTGAAGCTCTTAAATTGATATTTTGAAGTTGAAACTCTTGGCCTTGAGTGAAAGGTTTTGTAGAAGATTTAGGCTCTTGAAAAGTACTCCTTCACCACCTTTGAATCATCTCACCTCTTCTCCTTAAATAGCTCTCTTGAAAACTTGATCGTTTGAGGAAGATGAGCTTCATTGAATGTAGATGTGAAGGTAGATGAGCAAGAATAAATGTAGATCTCCCATTTGAAAATGTCATCTTCTAATTAATTCTCATTTTCTTAGAGCACATAGAAGAAGGTGAATAGCTTGTTCAGGCTACTGACATATGAGGAGATGCTACAGCTCATGCAACTCACACTTGATTCATGGCTTTGGAAAGAAGACAATAAATTCTGGCAAACACAGCCACTCTACTTTGTCCGATGCTTCATTGCATTTGTTTGAAGTTAATATTAGACAAAGTCTCTATCCATCTGGACAAAGTCTCTTCGTCTCCTACTATGTCCATAGTTGATTCTAGACAAATTTGGACTTGTTTATTCTTAGACAAATGTGTTCTCTGGATTTCTTCTTCCATCTGCTGCCTTTTCATTGTTTCTTCAGATAGTATGAAATTTTGAATAGAGTATTTAGATTGACATCTTTGAGCATATTTTGACATCTCTATAACTTAAACTTTCTAAAATATGGCTGATGGTTAGGACAAATATCTGCAGTCCTGCACTTGAAAATTTGAATCGGCTCTTGATGTTTAATTCTTGTTTAGCACTTAGAACTTTTATGCATTTTATTCTCCATCAATGGATTGTATATTTTTACAATCCAAAAAGGTTTTGGACCACTTGGAAGAATATTGTTATAATATACAACTACTACAGAATATTGAATTTTTGATATTTGAAAATAATGAATTTTCTCTGTAGCAAGTTATTATAGCAGATCACTATAGCATTGCTTTGTCTATTAATTTGTCTAAAACAAGTATCAGATAAATCTTCATGCTTAAAAAGTTTGTCCGCAAGTACTATAGCAGGTTACTTTAGCAAATCACTATAGTAATTCATCTATTAATTCATCTTTAACTTTATCCATAGATACTATAGCATTTTACTGTAGCAACTACTTTGTCTTTTACTTTGTCTTTGATGACACTTCATCTTTAGCTTTGTCTTCCACTTCGCTTAACACTATAGTAGTACTGTAGCATTTTACTATAGAGGCTACTTCATCTTTTGCTTTGTCTTTGACAACACTTCGTCTTTAGTTTTGTCTTCCACTCTGTCAAACACTATTATAGTATTTTACTATAGCAAAATTACTATAGTAGCGCACCTACACTTGGAAAATTTTACACTTTTTTTACATTGTTAACTTGATATTTTGATTATATTTTTCATTATAAATCACAATATAATTATCCAGATGAAGTTCGCATTTGTTATAAAGCATGGATATACAATTTGAATCATGTTTTTTTTTTTATAAACTCATCTAAGCACTCATTTTTTTCATTCAAAAAAAAGTATCTAGACTTATATCGAGATGTATATGTTTGCGTAAATGATATCTCAATAAAGTATGCATATTTCAAGCATATCTTTCTACATTTCATTCTTCCTATACTAGATATATCATTAACATAAATCAAGTCTTAAGATAAGTTTTGTTGTCATTAAAATCATACAATATATCAACACCTGGATTGCTCAAACTTGATATGACACAACAACGTTTGGAGGACATAGACAAGATATGCCTATGACAGTCCTTTGGTAGTACAAATAGGATATGGCCATGATAGTGCCTTAGGGGCACTAATATGATATGAATATGAATATGCTTTTGTTGGCACGAGCCTTTATTGGCATGTGCCTTTGGTGGCATGACTGGATATGCCTTTGGTGGAATAAATATGATATGATACCTATGAAAGGCATAGTTTGTAAAATTGGGTAGTGATGCCTTGTACCCATTGATATCTTGTAATCGCTAGACCTGATTCCCTTAGTAGATGTATATAGTGAACCTAAAATCCCTGTGTTACAATCAAGGAAAGGTACCATAGAAAGTAATAATCATGTTGTCATGGATCCAAAAACATTCATAGCCAGGGTTACAAGAATAAACCAATTGCACAATGAAGAGGAAAATAGATGGTCTTACAATTAGCACATGTTCTGAAAGAAACACAATGAGTATGCACGGATGATGAGGCCTGTCATAGTCATGGTGTGAGAATGATAATTGTATGTGAATAAGAATCCTAGTATGATGAATTTGTATGAATGTAATTGCCAGAATGATGAATTTGCATGCATGAGAATGCCAGGATGAAAAGGTTAGCCTTGATAATAATGAAAACAAAAATATAGGCGTGTGAATGAGAATGCCTTGGTAATAAGGTAGTATATGAATATTAATTATGGACATGGACATGTACATCCTGGATATAGGGATGTGAGGCTGAGTTTGAGCCTAGATTACTATGGCAAGTACATCCCGAGTGGATGGATTAGAGGCTAAATATGAGCCTGAATCATAAAAAACATGAGAGTAATGAGCATATAGTTGCATTATTATGAGTTGTGGAATATCATAGAGTTGCATGTGTATTTGATTGATTATGATTTATTAATGGATTATTTGCCATAATTTTCCACTTTACCAACTTACTGAGTTCACCCAAACTCACCTCCTTTTATTCATGGTTTTTAGTTGATAGGTCAGAAGACGGAGCCCAACATGGGTTTGGGGCTCATGATTGGGATAGACTGTGATCTTTATGCTAGCATGATAGTTTAAGATGATAAATTTCCTTTTTGTTATATTTGGTGTAATGTATATCAAGTTGTAAATTTAAACGATTCAAACTTTATGGATTTAAGACATGTATATGATAATTTTACTAACAAGTCATAATAGTCAAGTGTGTATATATGTTAGTATGGTCATGTGTCATCACAATGGGACTTGAGAATCTAGACAAAGTGTGGGTGTGTTTTATGGTATTTACTGATGTTTATGTACATGTGAAATTATGTGGAAATTGTTGTATAGGTATGAAATTGTAAAAATAAGGGAGACTCTGCACGAGGTTCTCCTCTACAATGTAATGTGGTAGTGCCCAAGAAGTGGGGTGTTACAAGCTAGTGGTAGCATACTTTGGTACCCACTACTTCTTGGGTGCCACTACTCTAATATTTGGAGACTAAATTGCATTTACTGCATCTACAACCTTTTTAGGAATCCAAATGATGGTTTGTTTGGTTCTTTGTTTCCTTCTAGAATTATAGTTCTATTTCTTATATTGCTAATAACTTTTATTCTTTAATTTTATTCTAATCAAGGTGAAGGTTAAGGTCTGTCTAAGGGCATTATTTTCTGCCTTAACCTACTCAAGTTCTTGAATGGTGCATTGATAACTTTTGAGCTTTCTATTTTCATCTTTTAATTTAGAGCACTCATTAGTTAATTTCAATAGCTCCTTCTTTGCCTCCTTGTACTTGGCTTTTAAAGCCTTCAAATCCATATATAAACTTTCTAATTCATCAAGAAAAATTTTAAGATTCAAGTTTAGAAGTTACTTCATCTTCATGAATTGCCATGAAACTTATTTCGGTGTAATATTCTTCTTCATCTCCTTTTGTTGGTGGCAATTTGCTAAATTGTGCTTCATGATCTTCCTTTTTGTCACTTGCACTTCCATATAGCATACTTTCTAGCACGTCCCATGTAGCAAGTGCTTTCTTTTTCTTGAATTTCTTATTATTGTTGTTCTTCTTCTTCTTGTCAGGATATGAATTATATTTTGTGTCTTATTGCTCCCTTTCCTTTTTGTCAAGCTCTTGGCAGTTGTAATTCATGTGACGAGGTTTGCTACAATTATAGCAAGTGAGGACATCTTTTCTTTTGTCTTTTGTTTTGAAATTTCTGGAATTGCTACTAGCTTTCCTTTTGAACATAGTTCTGAATCTTTTGCTTAGCATTACCATATCATTATCCTCATCAACTCCACTCATTGAAGCTTCACTTTATTAATATTGACTAATTTAGCTCTCAAAGTAATATTTCTCTTTCCTTTTGGCTCTTCTAGAGCTTTTTGCTTCATAAGAACTTCATTGGTCATAAGCGAAACCATTAGTTCTTTTACTTTAATTTTATCCAAGTCTCCTGCCTCTTGGATTGCTATAGCCTTCGCCATCTATTGTCTTGGCAAAGATCTTAAGATTTTCTTCACCATTTTGGGTTCTTCATACTTTTCTCCAAGACCTTTCAACCCGTTGGTAATCTTCTAAAATCAATCAAACATTTCTAATTCCTGCATATTGAAGGCTTCATATTCCTACATAATTATATTAATTTTGGTCTCTTTGACCTAATTAGTACCTTTATGTGTGACTTTTAGCTTGTCTCAAATCTCCTTTACTGAGTCACAAGCAAAACTTTTCCCAAACTCAGAAGGTGATAGTGCACAGTAGAGGCTATTCTTAGCTTTGACATCTCTATCTACTAATATAATATCTTCAGCCGTATATTTATCTTCTATGTTTGGGACAATCTTGCCATCTTTGATGATTTGCCACAACTTGTAGTCAGTGGTTATTAAAAATTTTTGTATACATATTTTCTAGTACCCATAATTGGTGCCATCGAAAAATAAGGGTCTAGTGGTTGACTGTCCTTCAACCATGATGTTGTGGAGTGTGTTGGCCATAGGAATCACTTCAAGCAATTAAAATATTCAATTATCAAGAGTAACTATTGAAGCTTGCTCTAATACCGATTCTTGGTCCCATTCTAAGGTAGCTCAAGAGGGGGTTGAATTGAGCTTGTAAAAATTTTAGCCAAATATAAAATCAATGTGCTGAAAAGAATAAGGAATAAATCACACAAAATAATTAGATGTGTATTTTTATAGAGGTTCGACTCATAACACAATACCTACTCCTCTCTCTTAATCTGCCTTACTAGCTACACTCAGGTTCCACTAATTACTTGTTGGCTTTATAAGCTTACCAACAAACTTTATACGTTGGTTTCGAAGCTCACCAACAAACGTTTACATGTTGATTTCCATGCTCACCAACAAACTTATACACGTTGGTTTCCAAAGCTCACCAACAAACTTATAGAAGATTAGCAAGCCCCTTACTTGCTATCCCAAAAATTAATAGTTGTATAAAGAAAATGCCTCTTACATGTCCTAAATTGTACAGAATTAAAGTGCAACATAAGTAAATGTATCAAAATAAATACAAAGAATTTAAGACTCCCTTAAGCTATTGTGAAGAATGATCTTTGAATGTAGTTTGCTTTTTGGTGCTGTGGAGTTAGAAGAAAACTTGATGTCTAAGTAAATGCTCTATAAGCTCTTATGTGTCTAACTTGTCTAACTTTTCTAACTATTCTAACTTGTTTGAATGGCCTCTCTTTTCTCCTTTTAAACTGAGATTGAAAATCTTTCCATTGGAGAAGACAATGTTTATTAAATGCGACCGAAATGACAAAAATTTTTGCCTATTCAAAATGATATCGAGGGTTCTTCATTTGAAGTCTTTTTAGCAATGTCTAGAATGAATAAATATGTCCCAAGTTAAGATTTCAGACTTACTTAAACCATTTAACTTGTGACTATTTTCATTCAACTATGTCCAAATATGAGTTCCTGTGTCTGGAGTTTAGATTTTGGACTGACTTGAATGGTTCATCTTGCATCAAACTTCTTTTAGTTGTGTCTAAAAATGAATCATTGAGTCCGAAGGGGAATCGCTAAGTCCGAATGTGAATTTAACATTGGGTCCAATGTTAAATTTCAAACTTAAAAGTGGCATAAATTGCTCTTGACTGCACGATTGAACTCTAGCTTAGTCCAGGGATGAGTTGGCAAAGTCTGAAGTTAAATTTTGAACTGACCGACTCTAGCAATGACAGTGTCCACAGCTTGGTCTTGAGTTTGAACTAGCTTTTGGAGTGTCCGAGTTTAGAGTGTTAGAGTTTACTTCTGTGTCTAGATTGCTTTCACAGTGACTGAACTTCATTCTATTGTGATTGTATTGGTTCTATTGTGTTCAAATTTGATCATACAATGTCTGAACTTGCTTCATTTGTGTCTGAACTTGCTTGAGTCTGGAACTTAGTTCCTTTTCTCCTTTTGAAGCCTTGTTTTTTTTCTAAGCTTGGGCATCTATCTGATTTACTTTCCCAGTGATTTGAGATAGTCTATGAAGATATTTTGAACTCCAATCTTCAAAGTTTCAATGTTATTCTTTCTCTTTTGAAGCTTGTCTACAATGCCTTCCATGTTCTTTCAGCATTTATATTTTCTTCCTTATAAATTTATGGATCTTGTCTCTAATATGAACTTATGTGCGCTATCCACATGAATCATTTTCCTCATGTAATGTTCATTACTGTACACTTGAGAAATATTGATCAATAGCTTAAAACATTCACTCAAATGCTTTTGCTTATCATGAAAACTGGTTGTCTATATATATTCATCATCAAAATCAATCCAAGTAAAATGGGTTTTGTTCAACATGGTGGTGTGATCTATGTGGCATGCTATTGGCTCCTCTACCCACATCTCCTTCTCTTTCCCTAGTTTCTCTTTATTCCCCTTGGTTCCCTTGAGAGCACGCACTACTCCTTTCATTAGACTCACCTTCTTCCATTTCTCTTCTATGTTTGTCTTCCATTTCCTGCCTATATTCTTCTTCTCTCACATGCATTCTCTTTAGGAGAGTGTCACTAACCTAGTCCTTTTTCTAGGTAGACATGTAAAGTGAAGTCTCTTTATGAGTATGTATAGAGAAAGGCTCACATACCCTATTCAACCACTTCCCATATAGTATAATGATATCTATCCTAGAAGGCATATAACTGAAGGCATTTAAAATTAGCTTGAGTAAGTAATTTTTTGATTTGTAGATCATATAGAGCACTCTTGCTTCATTAAATATAACTTGGTCTATGCTTCCAAGCTTAGGAATGATCAACGACTCTAATACCTTAACATTCTGACTTTTATGGTCATATCTAATGTCTTCATATATCTATCAACTGAGGTATGAACTATCCTAGTTGATAGAGCATTGAAGAACTCTTCGACTTTCACTTCAGTTTCCTCCTCATCATAAGGCGCGCCTAGTTGTTAAGTCCCGTAGGCTTGGCATAACCTAAGAGGGGAGGGGTGAATTGGGTTAATAAAAAAATCTATTAAATAAACCCCTTTTTAAATATTAAAATCTTGTTTGTAGTTCAATGAAATAAATATTGTAAGCACTCAAGCAATTGGACAGTAGACAGAGATTTTTATAGTGATTCGAGATAACTACTATACTGCACTCTGCTATCCTTAGTGACTTGGGCTCCACTAACTTAGTAGAGATTACAAATTAGCCCAACTTGGGCATGTTTCTTCTTCTTTCTGCTTCTTTCTTCTTCTTTTCTTCTCTTCTTGTCTGGTCTAATTTCTCGAGGTGTTTGCTCTACTGCTTACAAAATTTCTAAAATTTCTGGTGAGCGTGGCAACTTCATCTTTTGTTTAAGAATTGACTTGCTATTGCACCCCTTTGCTGCTTTGAGAGCCATTATTTTCTTCTATTTGACTGTCTCTTCTATTTTATTTTTGATTAGCTCATGAAACATTAATGAGCTGATAAGATCATAGACTTTGAGCATGTTCAATTCTTTTGCTTCCTCAATTGCTATGATCTTTTGGCTCCAAGATTTCGGCAGTGCTCTTAGTATCTTCATGACCTATTCAAAATTTGAAATTTTTCTCTATAAACCTTTGAGAGCATGAGTAATTTTAGACAAATGTGTATACATTTGAGAAATGCTCTCTCCTTCTTGCATCCTAAAGTTTTTTAATTCTTCTATAAGTATATTCCTCCTAGTTCCCTTAACTAGAGAGGAACCTTCATAGATAGACACCTACTTATCCCAAATATGTTTGGTTGTGGTGCAGGATGAGACTCTGTAGAACTCGATTGCCGATAAGGCACAAAATAAGGAGTTCATTTCTTTTGCATTATTCTAAACATTGGTTGTCTTTCTTTAGTCCAAATCCCAATGTCAGTTTTAGGAAGGGTTATTCCTACTACTATGGCTTTCCATCATGAGTCCATGTCACTAGCCATAATGAACTCTTTCATCCTTTCTTTTCAATATGCAAAATTTGCACAATCAAATAGGGGCAACCAAGTGGAGGATTGCCTCTCAGCAAATACATGAGAAAATGATGATTGATTTGCCATTTGAATCTCCTTAAGTATTTTTGTAGCCTGCACTAATACCAATTGTTAGGTCTAGGCTTGGCACAACCTAAGAGGGGAGGGGTGAATTGGGTTAATGAAAATTTCTATTTAAACCACTTTTTAAAGATTAAAATCCTCTTTGTAGTTCAATGAAATAAATAATGCAAGGATTCAAGTAACTGGATTGTAGACAAAGATTTTTATAGTGGTTGGAGATAACTTGTTTAATACACTCTTCTAAGCACTCTCCTTAGTGACTTGGGTTCCATTAACTCAGTAGGGATTACAACTTAGTACAACTGCAGTCTTCTTGATTCCATCTCAAGGAGGCGTACAAATACTCAGTGCCTAAGCACTCTTTTTGATTCCATCTCAAGGGTATATGAATACAAGTTAGCAAATTGACTATGAGACACACTCCAACAACCAATATTTTTCTTCTAGAGTTTAGTCTCTAACACTAACTCAAGGGAATTACAAAAGTAAGAAAATAACAATCTTACACATATGAATTGTTTTTCTGATGCCACAAGGGAAGACTTAAACAACTTTGAATGTAGTTAGAGTTGCTTCCTGTAAAGTGGTTAAGAGCCTTTAAGGAGTATTGAAGGTTTAGGACTTCAAGGCTTTGATTTACTTTGAGTAAATGAAGATTAAAGCTCAGTTAATGCTTGCAATAATTGTTTTGAATGACCTAGATTTACTCCCTATATAGTAGGATTTAAAGTCTAGTCATTGGGGGTAGGTGATGCTCATTTAATGTGCAAGAAATGTTCAATTTTTTGACCATTTGAATCTATAGGCAATACCATAGGCGGATGTGATATTTAGATACACCATAGGTAATATGGCAGGCAGTATTGTGAACCGATTATGGTTAGATCCTAGATTTTCTTCCAAACCCATGTTTTGTCCATTGACATGCGGTATCCTAGGCAGCTATAGTATTGGCTACGCTCCTTCAGGAATTTTTTGAATCTAGTGACTTATGCAATGTTGTGCTTCTTCATGATTCTTCACAGTTGTGCTCCTTAAAAATGTCTGAAGTTAAATTTTAGAACATCTGAAGGTTTAAATTTTGCAATATTGAGCTCCTTCTGAACATTTCTAATTGATGTCTTCTATAGTGCCTCATAAGCGTGCTTTGGAGCTTCTAAAGTTAGTCTTTCACACTTAGATTGTTTCTTTTGGATGCTAACATACAAATGACTATTGTTTATCCTTTGAAGCACCTCTTGACATGTTCTGAAGATCTTCTAATGACTTCACATGATCTTAATTATTTCAGTTGCATTTGAAATGCCTTCTAAGACATGGAATTCTTCTTTTGAAAATACTTTGAAGTTGATCTCAAGCTAATAAACATAGTTTCTAGATTATTTGACGGCTTCTATATGTTTTGAGATCTTCACCTTTGAAGCTCATGTCCTCAAATTTTTGTTTTTTGATATTTTGAATTGGTGAGTTTAGATTGCAGAGAGTTCTTAAAATTTTGAAACATTGTTCCACACTTCTCTGTAGCTTTTGCCTTTTGATTTGGCATTCATGTGTTTAGATGACTTGTATAATGCCTTGTAAATGTGCTTTAGAGCATCTAAAGTTGCAATTTAAAGCTTCTATAGGTCATGCATCATGCAATGGCTGCTTCTTCTCCTCTGAAGATCATCTCAAGAAACTCTGAAGCACTTTTGAAGTTTCTGAACTAAGTCCAAATTAATCCTTTTGAACTCTAAATCACTACTTCTCCTCTAAAGAAACTCTGAAGTTTCTCTCTAAAACTTTTCCTTTGAATGCTCTTCCTTCTTTTAAACGTTTGAAGCAACTTTGAACATCCCTTAAAATGCATATTGCAACTTCTGAAATCTTTGCATTTTTTATGAGTTCCTTCTGATGATTTGAATGTTTCTTTCTGAACTTGCTTTGTGAACTCTGAATTTCCTTCAAACTTCTCTTCTAAAGTTGTTTCTGTTATATAAAATATTGACAAACTTTCATTAGCTCCATTAGTTAAGTTCTGATGTCATCAAAACTAAGTGGATAGAGCTAACAATCTCCCCCTCTTTGATGATGATAAAACTTGATGACTTAAGATAGTTAATGATTATGCTAATGAATAAAATGCAATCTCCCCCTATCTATGTTAGTAATTGATCTCACCTATTGACCTCTAAAATAGATGACAAATATCTTCTCTAGGAATTACTATCTCTCCCCCTTTTTGTCATAAAAGAAAAGAATTTAGGGGTTGAGGAATTTATGATCCAGCAGATACATATAGCCTTATTTCAGTACAAATGTTAAACTATGATGATGATTACCTAACATCTGACTAGGAATGGAATACTATTGGAGATCTTAAACTGTAAAGTTTCCCAAACAGGCTTAACATATGCCTTGGGACTATAATGCATAACTATAATCATTAAGTTATAGATTTCATTCCCAACTAAGTACATTTAAGCTTGACCTTATGCATTTATGTCTAACATTCCTAATTCCCTTTTTATATTGTAGAAAATTTCTAATGATAATGCTTTTGCAAAAATATATGCAAGTTGAGCATTTGTAGCCACATATTCTAAACAAATGTCATGCTTTTCTACATTATCTCTAATCAAAATAATCTCTATTCAAATGATACCTAATTTCAATATGCCTTATGTGAGAATGCAACATAGGATTTTTAGTCAAGCATATTGCACTTGTATTATTATACCTTATAGTAATATCCTTATAATTCAATCCATAATCCAAAAGTTATTGTTTCATCCAAAGCAATTATGCACAACAACTTCCTGCTGCTATATACTCAACTTCTGCAATAGAGAGAACAACATTGGTTTGTTTTCTAGAGAACCATGAGACTAACATATTTCCAAGGAATTGACAGGTTCCACTAGTGCTCCTCCTATCAACTTTGTATCCTCCAAAGTCAGCATATGAATATTCAATCAACTCAAAAATAGTTTCTTTTGGATAATAGAGCCTTAAACTTTGTGTATCAACTAGATACTTAAATATTTATTTTATTGCAGTTAGGTGTGATTCTTTTTTATGTGACTGAAATCTAGTAAATAAACATACACTAAACAGAATATTAGGCCTAAATGCAGTTAAGTATAAACAAGAACCAATCATGCTATGAAAGAGATTTTAATCTACAGGTTTACCCTTCTCATCTTTGTCCAGCCTTGTTGAAGTGCTCATGGGGGTATGTACAACTTTGACATCTATCATTTTAAACTTCTTGAGAATCTTCCTTGTATACTTGGATTGACAGATGTAAATTCCATCATCTTTTTGTTTGATTTATGATCCAAGTAAATAATTTAGCTCGCTAATCATGCTCTTTTCAAATTCTGCTTGCATGATTCTAGAAAATTCTTGATAATGAGCTTCATTAGTGGCACATAACTTGAACTATCAAGATATCCATGCCAACATTTTTTATGAACTATGTAGTATCAACTTTTTCTCTTTAGAACTTATGATCACTAAGAAACCTACTTAATCTTTGGTAACAAGTTCTTGGAGCTTACCTCAGTTCATAAAGTGCTTTAGTGAGTTTATACACATGGTCTATTTGATCATCAAGCTCGAAACTAGGTGATTGCTCTCCATACACTTCTTCATTTAAATACCTAGTAAGTAATGCACTCTTCACATCCACTTGGAATATTTTAAAATTTTTAAAGGATGTAAATGCAAGTAATATCATTATGGGTTCTAATCTTGCTACAAGGGAATAGCACTCTTCAAAATCAATTTCTTCTTGTGAATACCCCTTAGTAACTAACCTTGCTTTATTCCTTACAACGAGTCCACTTTCATCCAACTTATTTCTAAAAACACATTTAGTTCCAATTACCTCAACATGCTCATGTCTTGGAACTAATTTCCAAACTTTATTTCTCTCAAATTGGTTTTGCTCCTTTTTTATGGTAGTGATCCAGTTTTCATCATTGAGGGCTTGTTCAATGCTAGTTGGCTCTATATTAGAAATAAAAACAAAGTGCCTATAGATGTTTTGCATGGACTTTCTTATTCTAATGCCATCATAGATATCTCCTATAACTTCATCTCTAGGATGGGCTTATATGAACTTCAAATTAATGGGATGTTGGAAGGGAATGTTACCTTCACTTACCTCTTCTTCATTTTCTAAATTTTATCATCATTGTGTTTTAAAGTTCCTTCTCCCCCCTTGGTTTTCTAGTTGTAGCTTCTTCATACTTTTTGTGACTTCATTTGCATCATTGTCAGTCTCCTTCCTCGGGGTTAATCCAAATTCATTGAACATTACATGCACAGACTCTTCTATAACTTAAGCTTTCTTATTAAAAACTCTAAATGCTTTACTATTGGAAGAGCAACTAAGGAAGATAGCTTTATTACTTTTTGGATCATACTTCCCAAGGTTATCCTTCTCATTGTTTAGTACATAGTATACACAACCAAAGGAATGGAAATATGATATGTCAGGTTTTCATCCTTTCCAAAGCTCATAGGGAGTTTTCTTCAAGATTGCTCTAATGGTAACTTTGTTTGGCACATGAAAAGCAGTGCTAACTACTTCTCCCAAAAATCTTTTGGACAATTTAATTTCATTCAACATGGTGAATTCTTTTTTCATTACAAAAATTGAGAAACTTTTTGTTTTCAAATTCACCTCCGTGGTCACTTTTGATTGAAATAATTGATAGTTGCTTCTCATTTTGGACAATATTTGAAAATATAGAAAACATAGATAATATCTCATCTTTGCTTGCTAATAAGATTAGCCATGTGAACCTAGAGTAGTCATCTCTGATGACATACGCAGATCTTTTCCCACCAAGACTCAAAATGTTGGATTGTCCAAATAGATCCATGTATAATAACTGCAGTGATTTGGATGTGGATACTTCATTTTTGGGTTATAAGTATGTTTTGGCCTGTTTTCACATTTTACAAGCCTCACAAATCTAATCCTTGTCATATTTTAGCTTTGTTAGACCATTAACTAAGTTTTTTCTTCTAAAAGGATTTGATATTTGACATGTTGATATGTGTCATTCTTTTGTGCCATAAACATGGGTCATCATTGACTACAATCAGACATTTTCCTATGATATGATCTAGATGAACCAAATAAATATTTTCATGCCTTTTTCCACTAAACAATAAATCTCCATCGACATCGAATACATTATATGTGGATGATTCAAACACAACCTTATTACCTCTATCATATAGTTGGCTAATTCTCAATACGTTATGCTTGTGACCATCAACATATTAAATGTCTTTGATGCATGCATTGTATAAACCAAAAATTTTACCTATACCCTTAAAGAAGCCTTTATCATTGTTGCCAAATGCAATAGTGCCTCCATTTATGTGGTTCAACCCCTTGAAGAGGTCTTTGTTCTCGGTCATATGTCTTGAGCATCCACTATCCATGAACTAGGTGTTTCTAGAGTAACCTTAAATCTTACCAGCAATCACAAAAGAAAATATTCTTCTCACCTCTTTGGTACCCAAGTAGTGGGTCCATTTATGTTAGTGATTTTGTGTGTGAAGAAGAACCGTGCATTTTCCTTGGGTCTCCATTTCAATCTCATACCTTTTTTTACAACTTTCTTGCATAACAATCATATATTTTATGTCCTCCTCTATTGCAAAAATGACATTTGCTAGAAATTCTATTTGGTTTACTAGTTTTCTTACCCAAAAGTGTCCTATGAAGCTTCTAATATTAGAACAATTTCCACTCTCCTCAGAACCATTCAAAAAAATAAAAAACATTTTTGCATGGTGTAGCGAGTTGATGCCTCCAGTGGCGCTGGCACTGCCTTATAGCCTCCCTTAATACCCCACGCACTCTTTTTTTATTTATAATTACTATGTGTTTTGTAGAAGGAGGAAATCTGATTTTACAGGATTGCATATGCTCTTCCAAGTGTTAAAATAATGCCATGCTAGCTCCAGAAAAAGCGGATGTGAATGCACTTCATTTAGGGAAGCCCTTGATATTAAACTTCTTTCATTATTTCACATCGAGGACAATGTGAAGTTTAAGTTAGGGGTGTTTTGCATTACATTCAAGTGTATTTAGTTTTTGGGCAAACCTTTTAAATTTAGGTACAATTTTGATGAGCTTCACTTTTTGATAACTTAGCTAAAGAAAATCCAAGAGTAACAGTGCTAACATGCTAAAATTGAATAGGGTGGATTCTCTCTTGATGATTAGTAACATATACTGAGTTTTTTAATTACCATTGCACATGTTTTAGAATGAAAGATTGATGCTACTTTGTGATTTAATGATTCTTATGATGAGTCATTCTTTTTCATGATTGATGAAAATTTCATTGAGCACATTATGTTATGATCATGCAAAGTGTATATTAATGAGTTGATAGTGTTGTGAATTCAGTAACATATTTTGGTTGACATAAGCATTCTAGAACTTGTTTGATTATCCCTTAAGGCGAAATCCTAGATTAAATTTTTACATGGAAGTGATTTAGGCATTCTTTGATTAGTTTGAGCCTTTCAAGCTAACCTAGTACATTCATGTCACTAGTGTCCCCATTGAGCCTTATGAGAGAATAGCATATGCAATGCATGTAAAAGTGCACCATTCAATTTTCTTTCTTTAGCCTCATCATCTAGACTCTTTCTGCCTAAAAATCCATGCTTGACCTATAAGAGACATATTTTATATATGGTTGTTAGAGAGGTATGAGTGAAGCAGAAGAAATTAAGTTTAGGGGGAATTAAAAAGAAGAATGCCAAAAGAAGAAGAAAAAGGACAAAAAGAAAAGAATTAGTAAGGAATCATGTTTCAAATGGGGGAACCACATCTCCACGAACTCAATAGAAAACAAGTTTTGGGGTGTGGTAGTAATATAGACCATAATAGGGGGGGTCACATCCCAATGAACTTGACAAAAAATAAGGTTAGGGTATGATAAAAAAATAGAAAAAAAACCTAAACAAAAAAAAAATTTAGGGAGTGAACATTCATACGTAATTCCATTATGATCTCTTACTTTGTGAATCCTTATTTTTTTTCTTTGTTAGCCAAACCTAAGGCCCCATTAAAATCTTAATAAAGACCTATTGATCCAAGTGAATAGAGTCAGCTACATTAGTGGAGAGAGATCATGAAAAGCAAGCTTATGAAGTATTTTGTGAAGATCATTAGAATCACTAGTTTGCACATTGTTGACTGAAAAACATGCATGTAGCATGAATTTGACATTACATACACATTTTTGCTTCATGAAAGGATTGATAAAGCATGAGTTTCATGAGATTACTTAGTAAGTGTCTTCAATGATTTCTAAATTATATATACATGTGTAATTTGTTTAACATGTTACTGATTGATTGAGAGATATTATCCTAACTGATTCATGAGTTCAAATTTCTATTTTGCTCAAGGATGATCAAAAGCTAAGTTTGGGGCTATTTGATGAACTCATAATATACCATGTTTATTACCTAATTTCATAAATATTTTGGACCATCTTTTGATGTAAATATAGTAGATTCCAATAAATTTGCACTTAATTTGGTTACAAATTGATAAGTAAATTTTATATTGATTTAGTATTTTTATTTATAGATAATTAAGTGCAATAAATGGAAGAAATTATGCAAGACATCAAGGTGGAGAAATGAGCAAAGCAATGGAGTTTGAATGATGAACAAGTGGCCCAAAAATGAAGATTACAAGTTGAAGAAGCTGAATGTGAAAATAAAGCACTACTTTGACATAAATTTTGGTGCTTATATATCCAACAAATCAAGAATTATAGGATTTGGATTTAAAATATGAAATTTATGGCCAAAATACTACAACTATCTCAGACTTCAATTCTGCTAAAAAAAATTTTGGATGACAAAAGGTGTCACTTTGAGGGCTCACTACTCATAGAAGATGAATAATTTAGACAAAGTAATTAACATGAAAGTTGTATAATTTGAAATTATCTAACCAATTCAAAAATAATCATGCAATGTTAATTTTTATGAGGAAGTTATGGTCAAAATAGTGTCAACATCTCTAGTCGGATAGTAATCTGGTGCCGGCGGCACCAAAAATGGACCTGTTTTGCAGAAATTTTCTTCAAGTGCATAATTGGTGGATTTTTAAGTAAAAACTTAGTATTTTTAAGGGTTATTCCACTTATATTTTTTAGAGTTTTTCTATAAGGTTTAAAGCCATTTTCTAAGAGATTTCTTATATAGAAGAAGAAGGGATTGTAGATAAGAAAGAAGAAAGAGAGAAGATGTTCTTCATTGTTATCATCCTATCTTAGGAAGTTGTTTTATTTTCTTTTATGAACTAAATTCTTTTTTCTAGGGTGAAGATTTAGCCCTTTTTGATACTCTTTATTACGGATTGTTGGATAGTATTAATGCTAGATGATCTTATTTCATTCATGATGTTATTTGCAATGATTTAATATATTTTATTGTTTGATCACCAATATTATGAGTTAGATTATTTACCAAAGCATGGTTAAGGTACACTCATATGCAAAGTCATGAGCTTTCTTGACTAAGAAGGATAGATGATTAAGGTACACATCATATGCTAAATCATTTTATTCAGGTTCTTATGTTCTTGAACTTAATGGGGTTTCTCCTCAATTATGCTAAATATCATAGGTAATTGGAATGAGTGAAAGCACTAGATTTGAACTCGCACATCAAACGATAATGATCTTATATTTGAAAGAATGAACCCAAGTGAGGCATTAAATCCAACATTAATTGGCAAAGATTTATCACCTTGTGGTGAAATCAGAACCCTTCTTCATCTTATTAATCTCTCCGCATTATCTTTAGCTATTTATTTACTTTTATTCTATTAAGTTTTTGAAATTATATCACATCTTATTCAAAGTCTATTTAATTTTATACTTAGTAACTAAAGATTAATTAAGTCAGTTTGTCATTCTTTATGGGATTGACCCTTGCTCATGCACACTATACTATTATACACTCGTGCACTTACGAGGTATTATAATTTGAACCATCATAAACCATTGAAAGCGTTAGTAATTTTAGAAAAATATGCAGACATCTCAGAAATGTTCTCTCCTTCTAACATTCTAAAGTTTTCTAATTCTCCTATAATTATATTCCTCCATGTTCCTCACCAACTTATCCTAAATATTTTTAGTTGTGGTGCAGGATGAGACTCTAAATACAAAGAATTTAAGACTCCCTTAAGCTATTGTAGAGAATGATCTTTGAATGCAGATTGCTTTTTGGTGTTGTGGAGTTGGAAGAAAACTTAATGTCTAAGTAAATGCTCTATAAGCTCTTATGTGTCTAACTTGTCTAACTTTTCTAACTATTCTAACTTGTTTGAATGGCCTCTCTTTTCTCCTTTTAAACTGAGATTGAAAATCTTTCCATTGGAGAAGACAATGTTTATTAAATGCGACCGAAATGACAAAAATTTCTACCTATTCAAAATTATATCGTGGGTTCTTCATTTTGAAGTCTTTTTAGCAATGTCTAGAATGAACAAATATGTCCCAAGTTAAGATTTCAGACTTACTTAAACCATTTAACTTGTGACTATTTTCATTCAACTATGTCAAAATACGAGTTCCTATGTATGGAGTTAAGATTTTGGATGGACTTGAATGGTTCAACTTGCATCAAACTTCTTTCAGTTGTGTCTAAAAATGAATCGCTAAGTCCGAAGGCAAATTTAACGCTGAGTCCAACATCAAAATTACAAACTTAAAAGTGGTATAAATTGCTCTTGACTACACGATTGAACTCTGGCTTCGTCCAAAGATGACTTGGCAAAGTCCGAAGTTAAATTTTGAACTGACCAACTCTAGCAATGACAGTGTCCATAGCTTGGTCTTGAGTTTGAACTAGCATTTGGAGTGTCTAAGTTTAGAGAGTTTGAGTGTCTGGATTGCTTTTACAATGATCGAACTTCATCCTATTGTGATTGGATTGGTTCTGTTGTGTTCAAATTTGATCATACAATGTCTGAACTTGCTTCTTTTATGTCCGAACTTGCTTGAGTTTGGAACTTAGTTCCTTTTCTCCTTTTGAAGCCTTGTTTGTTTTCTAAGCTTGTGCATCTATTTAGTTTACTTTCCTAGTGATTTGAGACAGTCTATGAAGATATTTTAAACACTAATCTTCAAAGTTTCAATGTTATTCTTTCTCTTTTGAAGCTTGTCTACAATGCCTTCCATGTTCTTTGAGCATTTATATTTTCTTCCTTATAAATTTATGGATCTTGTCTCTAATATGAACTTATATGCACCATCCACATGAATCATTTCCCTCATGTCATGTTCATTACTGCACACTTGGGAAATATTGATCAATAGCTTAAAACATTCACTCATGTGCTTTTGCTTATCATCAAAACTTGGTTGTCTATACATATTCATCATCAAAATCAATCCAAGTAAAATGGGTTTTGTTCAACATGGTGGTGTGATCTATGCGGCATGCTATTGGCTCCTCTACCCACATCTCCTTTTCTTTCCCTAGTTTCTCTTTATTCCCTTTGGTTCCCTTGAGAGCATGCACTACTCCTTTCATCAGACTCATCTTCTTCCATTTCTCTTCTGTGTTTGTCTTCCGTTTCCTACCTATATTCTTCTTCTCTCACATGCATTCTCTTTAAGAGAGTGTCACTAACCTAGTCCTTTTTCTAGGTAGACATGTAAAGTGAAGTCTCTCCGTGAGTATGTATAGAGAAAGGCTCACATACCCTATTCAATCACTTCCCATATAGTATAATGATATCTATCCTAGAAGGCATATAACTAAAGGCATTTAAAATTAGCTTGGGTAAGCTAATTTTTTGATAATTGTAGATCATGTAGAGCACTCTTGCTTCATTAAATATAACTTGGTCTATGCTTCCAAGCTTAGGAATGATCAACGACTCTAATACCTTAACATTCTGACTTTTATGGTCATATCTAATGTCTTCATATATCTATCAACTGAGGTATGAACTATCCTAGTTGATAGAGCATTGAAGAACTCTTCGACTTTCACTTCAGTTTCCTCCTCATCATAAGGCGCGCCTAGTTGTTAAGTCCCGTAGGCTTGGCATAACCTAAGAGGGGAGGGGTGAATTGGGTTAATAAAAAAATCTATTAAATAAACCCCTTTTTAAATATTAAAATCTTGTTTGTAGTTTAATGAAATAAATAATGTAAGCACTCAAGTAATTGGATAGTAGACAGAGATTTTTATAATGATTCGAGATAACTACTATACTGCACTCTGCCAAGCACTATCCTTAGTGACTTAGGTTCCACTAACTTTGTAGAGATTACAAATTAGCACAACTTGGGCATGTTTCTTCTTCTTTCTGCTTCTTTCTTCCTTTCTTCTCTTCTTGTCTGGGCTAATTTCTCGAGGTGTTTGCTCTACTTCTGACAAAATTTCTAAAATTTCTGGTGAGCATGGCAACTTCATCTTTTGTTTGAGAATTTGACTTGCTATTGCACTCCTTTGCTACTTTGAGAGCCATTCTTTTCTTCTATTTGACTGTCTCTTCTATTTTATTTTTGATCAGCTCATAAAACAATAATGAGTTGATAAGATCATAGACTTTGAGCAAGTTCAAGTCTTTTGCTTCCTCAATTGCTATGATCTTTTAGCTCCAGGATTTGGGCAGTGCTCTTAGTATCTTCATGACCTATTCAGAATTTGAAATTTCTCTCTCTAAACCTTTGAGAGCATTAGTAATTTTAGAAAAATGTGCATACATCTGAGCAATGATCTCTCCTTATTGCATCCTAAAGTTTTTTAATTCTTCTATATGTATATTCCTCCTAGTTCCCTTAACTAGAGGGGAACCTTCATAGATAAACACCAACTTATCCCAAATATGTTTGGTTGTGGTGCAGGATGAGACTCTGTAGAATGCGATTGCCGATAAGGCACAAAATAATGAGTTCATTTCTTTTACATTATTCTGAACATTGGTTGTCTCTTCTTTAATTCAAGTCCCACTGTCAGTTGTAGGAAGGGTTACTCCTACTATTATGTCTTTCCATGAGTCCATGTGACTAGGCATAATGAACTATTTCATCCTTAGTTTCTAGTATGCAAAATTTGTGCCATGAAAAAGGGTCAACTAGGAGGAGGATGAAATAGTTCATTATGATGATGGGTTTGCCATTTGAATCTCTATAAGTATTTTTGTAGCCTGCTCTGATACCAATTGTTAGGTCCCATAGTATTGGCACAACCCAAGTGGGGAGGGGATAATTTGGTTGATGAAAAATTTTGTTTAAACCCCTTTTTAAAAATTAAAACCATCTTGGCAGTTCAATGAAATAAATAATGCAAGGACTCAGCTAACTAGATAGTAGATATAGATTTTTATAGTGGTTGGAGATAACTTATCTACTCCACTCTTCCAAGTACTTTCCTTAGTGACTTGGGTTCCACTAACTCAGTAAGGATTACAACTTAGTGCAAATGCAATCTTCTTGCTTCCATCTCAAGGGGCATATAAATACTCAGTGCCTAAGCACTCTTTTTTATTCTAGGTCAAGAGTGAATACAAGTTAGCAAATTGACTGTGAGACACACTCCAACGATCAATATTGCTCTTCTTGAGTTTGGCCTTCAACAACAACTCAAGGAAATTGCAAAATAAGGAAAGAACAATTTTACACATATGAAGTGTTTCTATGATGCTGTAGGGGAAGACTTAAACAACATTGAATGTAGAGAGAGTTACTTCCCAAAAAGTGGTTGAGAGCCTTCAAAGAGTAACTAAAGGTTTAAGACTTGAAGGCTTTGAGTTGCTTTGAGTAAATGAAGATTACATTTGTCTCGAAGCTTTGGCAAACACCCAAGAGGGGAGGGGTGAATTGGGTACCTAAAATTTTGCTAAACCCCTTTAGGATCAAATGTCCCTCTAGCAATCAATCCAATCACTTAATTAATGCACAAATAAATAAGACATAAAAATTTTTATAGTGGTTCAAGTTAACGCTCTACTCCACTCTGCCAAGAACACTCTCCTCTTTGTGTCTTGGGTTCCACTATCTCCAATAGCAAAAATACAATCAGTGTACTTTGCGCTCTTCTAGATTTCAGCTCTAGGGGGCATAACTACAGTGCTCCCAGCACTCATCTAGATCTAATTTCAGGGGACATAAGCATAATGCTCCCATCACTCTTTTGGATTCCAGCTCCAAGGGGCATAAACATAGTACTCCTATCACTCTTTTGGATTCTAGCTCCAGTGGGTGTAAATAAATAACTCTTGTTTGCACTCAGACAATCACAGCTCTTCTTAAGTCTAGTCTTAACTAACAATTCAAGAAAATTATAATAAATGAATAGCAAAAGTTAAAACACTTATATGAATACTTCATAATTAGTACAGGGGAGGAATTCTGAAAATTACATACAAAAGTAAATGATCTTCTTGAAAGGAGGTTGGGAGTCTTCAAACAAAGTTTATGAAGGCTTGAATACAAGGCTCGTGGCTCTTGAAAGATATAAAAAGTTTTGGCTCACTTTAGTAATTGCTTTTAAGAGGGGATTGAATATTTTTGTCAATTATTCTACTACCCTCTTGATCCAATGATGTTGCATTTATAACTGCTTTGAATTCCATCTGTTTGTGGTAGGTGAACTTCATTAATGATAGAAGACCATTTTGATTAACACATTTGAATTCTCTATCCTTTGATTAATTCTAGTCTATTGGAATGCCTGGAGTGCCGATCTTGGAGAAGATAAATTCCTGATTCTTAATAAGTATCTATCGAAGGGATTTTGCAATGGCTGATTCTTTCATCAGTTTGGAAAGAGCCTCATTAATGTTGGATGAAGTCCAACGATTTAGTTTATTCATTGCTCATCTTCACTTATGACAGACAAAGTATCTGTCTAGTTGCCCATTGGACAAAGTCCCTCCGTCTTCTAGTTTGTCCATGGTAAGTAGTAGACAAATCCAGTTAGTATGAATGAGTTATCTTTCTAGCATTTTGTTTATTGGTTTATCCAGTGCAAGTAATAGAAGAATCATAGAGGCATAGATAGATCATCTTTCCAGTAGTTCATTTGTTGGTTTGTCCATTGCAAGTAATAGATGAATCATAGAGGCATAGACAAATCATCTTTCTAGTAGTTCATGTGTTGGTTTATCCATTGCAACTAATAGACAAATCATTCTTCCAACTGTTCATCTATTGGTTTCTCTATTGCAAGTAACAGATGAATTGTAGAAGCATAGATGAATTATCTTTCTAGTAGTTTGTCTGTTGTAAGTAATAGACAAATGGTAGAGGCGCAGATGAATCCTACTACTCCGCATTTGTCTATTTTGACAGATGATCATTGGCTTGGTAAGGTATTCGACTGTGGGTTACTTATGATAGATGAAGTCTGTTGTATACTCATTGCTTTGCATTTGTCAGAGATAAGCTTCTATTTGATAGACTAACAATGACTTGGTTAATTCCTTTTCATTTGACCTTTGATCGTAGCCGTACTTCATCTTTGGCTTCTGCACTAACCCAAGCTATTTATCTTTTCGGTCAGATAGATTGATGCATTGGAATATCTTCTAATTCTTCTGTATGTTCTTTTATCCATGAGGCTTACAACTTGATTTTGTATGTTGAATGCTTAGCAATAACCTTTAGTACATAATCTTTAATCAAGTTTTGTTTATCATCAAAACCACACATTTATACTAACAAATTAGAGCTCAATTAATGCTTGCAACAATTGTTTTAAACTACCTAGATTTACTCCCTTTATAGTCAGATTTAAATTCTAGTCATTAGGCTCATTTAATGTGAGGAAAATATTCAAATTTCGGACCATTTGAATCGACAGGTAGTACCATAGGCGACTGCAGTATTCGGCTATGCCTCAGGAGATATGATAGGCGGTACCATAGGCAACTGCGGTATTGGCTGGGCTTCTTCATAATTTTTTGAATCTCATGACTTTTGCAATGTTGTGCTCCTTCTGTTAACATAAATACATGGTTTTGATGATAATCAAAACTTGATTAAAGATTATGTACTAATCATTGTTATCAAAATTTTAGCATGCAGAATCAAGTTGCAGATCTTAAAGAAAAATGAGCATATTTAATAGATTCCATGGCGACAAGGCTTGAACAAGTAACGAAGCAAAATACGAAGTGTCGTAACAGACAAAAAATAAATGAACAAGACTTGACTATTTTCATTCAGAAGATTATATTTGACGGATGTATGACAGTATGCATACAACAGACTTTGTCTATCATAAGCAAGCCACAGTTAAGCCAATGATGATCTGATGAGAACAGATAAAGGCGAAAGGAGTGAAGATCTTCTAGCATAACAAAATCTTCTTCTGCCATCAATAGACAAAGCAGAGAAGCAAGAATCATATAGCAGTAGAGATTTTGTCTATCATAAGTGTGCCAATGATTGTCTATTGACGATAGATAAAGCAAAAGAAGCAAGGATCATATGGCAAAGCAAAGATTTAGTCTATCATAAGTGAGTCAATGATCATCTACTATTAACAGACAAAGCAGAAGAAGCAAGGACTATCTAGCAGAGCAAAGAATTTGTCAATGGTTGTCTGCTGTCAATAGACAAAGCAGAGAAATATTCCATCAGATGAAGGTGTGAAGAAAACCCAAACACTCCATTTGTTACTTACAACAAACAACTCAACAGACAAAGCGCTAAAAAAATAAGACATCCATGCTTCTATAATTCAAGTGACAAACCACAAGGCAAAGCACTTGAACAGATTATTCGTCTGGCAATAATGGAAAGAATGGTTTGTTTGCTACTTATGAAAGATAAAGATGAAGGAACTTTGTCTTATGAACAACTGGATAGATACTTCATTTGTCATAAGCAAAAGATGAGAAACGGTCAAGATGAATCATTGATCTTCACTTAGTATTAATAACATTTTTTCCATATTAATGAAAAAGTCAGCCATTACAACTATACCTCAACCAGAGCTTATTAAGAAACCAGAAATCATCTTCTCCAAGGATAGGGTGGGGGTTGCAAGCATTCCAACATATGAGGATTAAGCAGAAGTCAGAGAATTCAAACTACGCCAATCAAAATGACTTTTGTCATTAATGGACCTCACCTACCTCCATTGATTAGAATTCAAAGCAGCTATAAATGGAGCATCATTGGAAGAAGGAAGAAGCAATGAAGCATTGAGAAAATTAGTCAAATCTTCTGGAGAGCATTTACTAATCTGAGCTAAACCTTCTGCAATTCTTCAAAAGTCAAAAGCCTTGCATTCAAGCCTTCCTTAACTCTCTTTGAAGGCTCTCAACTACCTTTGGGAAGATCATTTACTTTTGCATTCAACTTTCAGAAACCTTCCCTTGTGCTTATTGAGGAATTTCTGTGCTTAAACTTCTGATATTCATCAGTTGTAAAGTTCTTTGAGCTAGTGGTTGTGACTAAACTCAAGAAGAGTTGTGACTGTATGAGTGCATACAAGAGCTATTTGTTCACGCCCCCTAGAGCTGAAATCTAGAAGAGTGCTAGAAGCACTGTGAATATGCCCTCTAGAGCTAAAATCTAGATGAGTGCTAGAAGCACTGTTTATGCCCCCTAGAGTTGGAATCTCGAAGAGTGCTGGGACCACTATTGTATTTCTACTATTAAAAGTAGTGGAACCCAAGACGCTAAGAGAATAGTATTCTTGTAAGAGTGGAGTTAAGTTTTCACTTGAACCACTATAAAAATTATTATGTTCATTTACTTACTTGCTTATTTGTTGATTGAGTGATTGATTGCTAGAGAGACAATTAATCCTAAAGGGGTTGAGAAATAATTTTTAAAGTACCTAATTCACTCCTCACCTCTTGGGTTTACCCCTAACTTTTAGGACCAACAAGTGGTATCAGAGCAGACTATATAAACACTCAAAGTGATTCAATGGCAAACCCATCATCTTCATTACCAATATTCACCAAGGAGCAATCGTCTACCTGGCCACCCCTATTTGATGGAACTAACTTCGCTTACTGGAAGTTAAGGATGAAGCAATTTATTACATCCAATGATATGAAATCTTGGAAGGCTATTAAAGTTAGAATCACTCTTCCCACTACTGAAGTGGATGCATGGACCAAAGAGGAAGCCACCTCAGTCCAAAATAATGCAAAGGCTATGAACTCTTTATTTTGTAGATTATCCTCATCTAAGTTTGATAGAGTATCCTCTTGCACCACTGTAAAAGGAATCTGGGATAAATTAGTGTCTATTTATGAAGGTTCCTCACAAGTCAAGAGAACTAGAAGAAATATGTTGATAGGAAAAATAGAAAACTTTAGAATGAAAGAAGGAGAAAGTATATCTAAAATGTATGCTCACTTTTCTAAAGTTACTAATGCTTTGAAAGGTTTGGACAAAGAAGTTACAAACTCTGAATAGGTGATGAAAATACTAAGGGCACTACTAGAATCATGGAACCAGAAGATTACAGCAATAGAGGAAGCAAAGGATCTAAACACTCTTCTGGTGGATGATCTTATTAGTTCATTGATGTCACATGAGTTGATTAAGAACAAAAGGGAGGAGCCAACAAAGCTTAAAAAAAGTATCACTCTGAAAGTGACCAAAGAAAGTAGTGATCTGGCATCACAATTCAAAGATGATATTGCCATATTGGTTAGAAATTTTAGAAAGTTTGTAAGAAGCAGCAGAGGTAACTATTCAAGGAGACAACCAAGACAAGAAAAGAAAATGGCTGAAAGAAAGAAGGATCTCCCTACATGGTATAGATGTGGAGGGATTGGACACATGTCTCGTGAAAGTTCCAATGAAGAAAAAGTAGATATGAACTCGAAGGATGAAAGGAAAGAAAAGAAATACGCCAAGAAGTCTTCAAGAAACCAAGCCAGAAGAATGTAAGTGAATGACAAAGAGTCATCAGGAAATAGCTCAAGTGAGAAAGATGACAATGAAGTTAAACACCTCACAAGAATATGCTTCATGGCCCAAATGGAGAATGAGTCAACAGATCAAATCATCATCAAGCAATGCACAACGGAGCTGGAGACAGTGGTAAACGCATGCTACTCTTATAATTCTGACTCTTCAAGTTTAAATAGCACTTGTGATAAATGCAAAAAATTTGATGAGTTACAACAATCATACAACTCTCTCTTCAGTGAGTTTGAATTACTTGGCCAGAAGCTTACTCAAAAGAAAAGACACTTTGATGCAACTATTAAAGTAAATTCTATTTTGGCAGAAATAAATCTATCTCTACAAAAGGAGGTTGGAGTTCTAAAAAAAGATAGAATTATTGAGCAACATGTTGAGTAAATTCTCCAATCTAGTAGAATCTGTGACCAAATTCATGAGAACGACTAGTCAAACTAGCAAAAAGGGACTTGGATGTGAACATTCAGATAATGAAAATTTACAAAAACTTGTTGGATGGTCAAAGGGAGTGAACCTCACAAAAGAAAGGAAAAAATGTCCAAACATTAGAAGGTTTATGGGTTATCCCTGGATAAAAAAAACCAGTGGAATATAATCCACCTGGCAAAGTTCCAAATACTTACTATTTTTGTAATAGATTTGAACATAAAGTGTATGATTGTTATGCGAAAAAGATGAAAACAAAAGGTGCTAAGATGAGATGGAAATGCAAGGAATGAGCACACACTTATACCACAAACAATTACATTAACATCATTGGACCCAATAATTGGGTAACAAAAAGGTAAGAAGAAAATTTGCTTTGAATGTAGGTAAGTCTCAAAGCTACATCTGGAAATGCATAGTTCATGGATAGTGGTTATTCGAAACATATGACCGGGAACAAAAAGATGTTCAAAGAATTGAAGCTAATAGATGAAGGAACAGCAGCATTCGGCAATAATGATAAGGGTCTTATCAAGGGAATAGGTAAAATTTATGGTTTATTCAATGCATGCATAGAGGATGTATTATATATAGAAGAACTCAAGCATAACCTGCTAAGCATCAATCAATTATGTGACAAGGGTCACAAAGTTTTGTTTGAACCATCTGCATGTAATGTATTAGGTATAAACAATGATCTACTGTTTAGTGGAAAAAGGCATGGAAACGTTTATCTAGTACAACTAGATGATATTGTTAGAAAATGCCTAATTGCAGTCAAGGATGATCCGTGGGTATGGAACAAGAGGATGGGACACATCAATATATCAAATATCAAATCTTTATGGAAAAAGGATCTTGTATTTGGTCTACCAAAATTAAACTATGACAAAAATCAAATATGCAAATCTTATAAATTATCAAAATAGACTAAACTATCCTTCCATCCTAAAAATGAAGTATCTACATCTAGACCTCTAGAACTATTGCATATGGATCAATTTGGACCATCATACATAGTCACCCATGGAGGAAAAAGATATGTATAAGTGATAGTAGATGACTATTCTAGATTTACATGGGTGATCCTCTTGACTCGCAAAGATGAAGAATTTTCAATGTTTTATACATTTTCAAAGCTAGTTCAAAATGAGAAATAGATGTCTATATTATCCATCCATAGTGATCATCATGCTGAATTTAAAAGTAGAAGATTCATTAATTTTTTTGATGAAAAAGGAATTCATCATAGTTTCTCATCCCCTAGAACTCCTCAACAAAATGGAGTTGTGGAAAGAAAGAATCAAAAATTTAGGAAATAGCAAGAACCATGTTGAATGAAAGTAAATTATCTAAAAGATTCTTGGGAGAAGCAGTTAGCACTGCTTGCCATGTGCTGAACAGGGTTACCATAAGAGCAATTGGAAAGAAAACCCTATATGAGCTTTGGAAAGGAAGAAAATCATACATCTCATATTTCCATCCCTTTGAATGCTTATGCTATGTGCTGAAGAATAGAAAAGATGCGTTTAGAAAGTTTGATCCAAAGAGCGATGAAGCTATCTTTCTCGGTTATTCTTCCAACAGTAGAGCATTTAGAGTCTACATTAAGAAAACATTGGTTGAAGAGTCTATACATGTTAAATTTGATTAAGCAAATATAACCTCGAGAAAAGAGTGTGATAGTGATGTAGATGAAGCTGCAACAAATATGAAGAAGCTCAAATTGAAGGATCAAGAGGATGGCATAAATTGTGAAGACATACAAATTTTAGAAAATTAAGAGGAGGTAAGAGTAGGTAATGTTCCCTATCAACCTTCTACTGATATGAGATTTGTTATTGCTCATCCTAGAAAGCAAATCATAGGAAATGTATATGATAGTATCAAAATAAGAAGGTTTATGCAAAATGTCTATGGTCATTATGCTTTCATATCTACAATAGAATCAACTAACATTGATCAAGCTTTGAAAGATGAAAAATGGATTATAACAATACAAGAAGAGCTTAACCAGTTTGAAAGGAACATAGTATGGGAATTAGTTTCAAAACCAAAGAATGTTGGTGTAATTAGAACTAAATGGGTATTCAGAAACAAACTGGATAGGAGTGGGTTAGTAATAAAAAAATAAGGCACGATTAGTTTCTTATGGGTACTCTCAAGAAAAAGGAATTGACTTTGAAGAATCATATGCCCTCATAGCTAGATTAGAAGTCATCAGAATGTTACTTGCTTTTATATCTTATAAGAACTTTAAGTTATTTTAGATGGATGTAAATAGTGCATTTCTAAATGGATATTTAAGTGAAGAAGTGGATGTAGGTCAACCTCTTGGTTTTGGGAATGATGATTAACCCGATCATATCTATAAGCTCACCAAGACACTATATGGTTTAAGACAAGCTCCAAGAGCTTGGTATGAAAGGTTGAGCAAATCCTTAATTGATCATAAATTCAGAAGAGGAAAGGTTGACATACTCTGTTTATCAAAAATATTGACAAAGATATCTTGATGGTTCAAATTTATGTAGATGATATTATATTTGGAGGTACTAATGAAAAACTTTGTCAAGATTTCTCAAAGATCATGCAGGATGAATTTGAAATGAGTATAATGGGAGAACTGAACTACTTCCTTGGATTGCAAATCAAGCAAAGAGATGATGGAAATTATATTTGCCAATCCAAATATACTGGAGAGATGCTAAAGAAGTTCAAAATGGAAGAAGTTAAGGTAGAAAGCACTCCAATGAGCACATCAACAAGGCTGGACAAGGATAAAAAAGGTAAATTCATAGATCAAAAATAATATAGAAGTATGATTGGATCTCTTCTTTACCTTAATACATCCATACCAGATATTCTCTTAAGTGTATGCTTATGCACTAGGTATGAATACAACCTAGAGAATCTCATCTTACTACAGTAAAATGAACCTTTAAGTATCTAGTTGAGACACCAAATCTAGGATTTTATTATCCCAAAGGAACTAATTTTGAACTCATTGGATATCTAATGTTGATTTTAGAGGATATACAGTTGATAGATGAAGTACTAGTGGAATTTGTCAATTTCTAAGAAGTAGTTTAGTATCATGGTTCTCTAGAAAACAGACTAGTGTTACTCTCTCTACAGTAGAGGCTGAATATATGGCAGCTAGAAGTTGTTGTGCTCAATTATTGTGGATGAAATAACAACTTCTCAATTATGGACTAATAGAGACATACCCATTGAATGTGATAACACTAGTGCTATATGCTTAACAAAGAATCTTGTTTTACATTCGAGAACTAAGCATATAGAAATCAAGCACCACTTTATTGGAGATCATGTTGAAAAACATGATATATGTCTGGAATATTTGCCCACAAATGCTCAACTTGCTGATATTTTTACTAAGCCACTATCATTAGACACCTTTTGCAACATTAGAAGAGAATTAGGCATGGCAAATTTAATGATCTAAGAATAAAAACTCTAATGCTTCTGTGCTTAAAATTGCGATGTTGAATATCCTCTCTTGAGACTAGACTTTGTCTCACATGAAGTACGTTATTCATATTGTGTTCTATTCACACTTCATCTGAAAATTGATTCCCGAGGTCGAGTACACCTTGTTTTCTTACTAGAATTAACTTACAGCTATGGTTATCACATCCAATTCTATTTTTAGCATTAGCTTTTCTTTATTTTCAAAAAGATCATATCAACTACCTCCTATAGACCCCATAATCAGTCTATTTAACCCTTGAATCATAATCCTTCTCTACACCACCATAATAAAACTCTTCAGAAGAGAAAATTTTGGAAGCAATCTTAGAGAGAAGACAAGAGCGTGGTGGGGACTGAAGAATAAACTGTTGCTTCTTCAGTTGTCTTCCTGGAGGGATGATAATACTTTTGTGTTCACCACTCTTCCATCCATTCCCTCAGAAGCATTTCACTTCAACATCTGGCTTTGCAGAGACTATTCATCAATCCCATCACTACCAAATATCCTCGTTCACATATTACCATCATCTTGAGCATTTGAAGAGGAGGGGAATGGAACAAACAAGTATATTACATCCATCTCCAATCCCTCATCTTCCTATCCACCATCCAAAACTTTGTCTCCCACTTGAAGAAACTGCAAAGTTTTGTATGTACATCCCCCCACCTTGTGGACAACCTCTTCGGGTTCATAATAATCTCTCTCATCTCCCCAAACTTAGAATGTTTGTATCTAGCCTACTTTGTATTGTTGCTTGTATTGAAATAAATGAAATATTATTCTTATTTGTTTCTCTTTTCATGTTTGGCCTATACTTACTAAGAGTGGATGTTATCTTTTTGCTTCAGACAAAAAGGTAGAGAAAGACTATGCAAATTATCTCAAAATAAAAAAAAAGAAAATATTAAAATGCATAATCTTTAACTAATCAAGGGGAGAATACACTCTAAATAATTAGGGGGAGAATATATATAAAACAAGATAAGGAAACATCATACGATGACAACTTGCGGCATGTTTAAACATTGTTGATCTGCACACATTCAGGGGGAGATTATATATGAGATAATTTTTAATTAAGTTTTATCATCATCAAAAAGGGGGAGAATGATGACATAAATGAATGGTTTTGATGATAAACAAAACTTGATTAAAGATTATATACTAATGGTTGTTATCAAGACTTTAGCATACAGAATCAAGTTGCAGGTCTTAAAGAAAAATGAGCACAGAAAATAGATTCCATGGCAACAAGGCTTGAGCAAGTAAAGAAGCAAAAGATGAAGTGTCATAATAGACAAAAGGTATGAATGAAAAGGACTCAGTTGTTTCCATTCGTCTATCAAAGTGGAAGATTATATCTGACAGATGTAAGATAGTATGCATACTACAGACTTCGTCTATCATAAATAAGCCACAGTTAGGCTAATGGTCATCTGATGAGAATAGACAAAGGTCGAAGGAGTGAAGATCTTCCAACAGAACAAAAACTTTGTTTACCATCAATAGACAAAGCAGATAAGTAAGGATCATATAGCAGAGTAAAGGCTTCGTCTATCACAAGTGAGCCAATGATCGTCTGTTGACGACAGACAAAGTGGAAGAAGCAAGGAGCGTATGGCAAAGCAAAGATTTAGTCTATCATATGCAAGTTAATGATCATTTGCTGTTAACAAACAAAGCAGAAGAAGCAAGGATTGTCTCGCAGAGTAGAGAATTTGTTAATGATCATCTGCTATCAAAAGAAAAGTGGAGAAATTTTCCATTAGACGAAGGCATGAAGAAAACTCATCTATGCTCCAACATTCTATTTGTTATTTACAATAGACAACTCAATAGAGGAAGCTCTAAAGAAATAAGGCATCCGTGCTTCTACAGATCAACAGGCAAACCACAAGGCAAAGCATTTGAATGGATGATTTGTCTGGTAGCAATGGAAAGAATGGTTCATCTGCTACTTATGAAAGATAAAGATGAATGAACTTTATCTTATAAACAGCTGGAAAGATACTTCATCTGTCATATGTAAAAGATGAGCAACTTTCAAGACAAATCATTAATCTTCACTTAGCATTAATAATGCTTTTTCTATATTGATGAAAAAGCCAGCCATTGCAGCTATACCTCGACCAGTGCTTATTAAGAAATCAGAAATCATCTTCTCCAAGGATGGTGCTATAGGCATTCCAACATACGAGCATTAAGCAGAAGTCAGAGAATTCAAAATACACTAATTAGAATGACTTCTGTCATTAATGGATCTCACCTACCTCCAACAATAAGAATTCAAAGTAGCTATAAATGGAGCATCGTTGGAAGTAGAATGAAGCAACGAAGCATTGAGAAAATCAATCAAATCTTCCTGATAGCATTTACTGATCTAAGCTAAACCTTCTGTAATTCTTCAAGAGTCAAAAGCCTTGCATTCAAACCTTCCTCAACTCTCTTTGAACGCTCTCAACCACCCTTGGGAAGATCATTTACTTCTACATTCAACTTTCAGAAACCTTCTCCTATGCTTACTGAGAAATTTCTGTGCTTAAACTTCTGATATTCATCTCTTATAAAGTTCCTTGAACTAGTAGTTGTGACTAGACTCAAGAAGAGCTGTGACTATCTGAGTGCATACTAGAGCTGTTTGTTCATACCCCCTAGAGTTGAAATCTAGAAAAGTGTTGGGAGTACTATTGTATTTCTAGTATTATGAATAGTGAAACCCAAGATATTAAGAGAATAGTATTCTTGGAAGAGTGGAGTAGAGTTACTCGAACCACTATAAAAATTATTGTGTTCATTTACTTACTTTCTTATTGGTTGATTGAGTGATTGATTGCTAGAGGGATGATTAGTCCTAAAGTGGTTGAGAAATAATTTTTAAAGTACCCAATTTATCCCTCCCCTCTTGGGTTTTAGCCTAACCTTTAGGACCAACACCTTCATGATTGTTCAGAGTAGCACTCCTTCAAAATGTTTGAAGCTAAATTTCAGAATGTCTAAAGGTTGAAACTTTGCAATATTGAGCTCCTTTTGAACATTTTAAACTAGCATCTTTTGTAGTGCCTCATAAGCATGCTTCAGAGCTTCTTAAGTTCGCTTTCACATGTAGATTATTTCTTTTGGATGCTAACTTACCAATGACTATTGTTTATCCTCAAAAGCACCTCTTGACATGTTCTGAAGATCTTCTAATGACTTCACATGATCTTAATTTATTTCATTTGCATTTGAAATCCTTCTAAGACATGGAATTCTTCTGCAAAATATACTTTGAAGTTAATCTAAAGCTAATAAACATAATTTCTAGATTATCTGATGGCTTGTATATGTTTTGAGATCTCCACCTCTGAAGCTCGTTCCTTAGTTTTTTGTTTTCAGATATTCTGAATTGGTGACTTCAGATTGCAGAGAGTTCTTAAATTATTGAAACATTGTTCGACACTTATTTGTAGCTTTTGTCTTATGATTTGGCTTTCATGTGTTTAGATGATTTGTATAATGCCTTGTAAACATGCTTTAGAGCATCTAAATGTTGAACATACTCTCTTAAATAGCTTGATTTTGATAATGAACATTCTTAACCAACCATGTTTCGATCATGAGCAAAGACATGAATGAAACATTAAGGTACTAACAATTCATTCTCAAGCATTTTGTGAAATATTTTCCAAACTAATCTTGAGAATAATATTTTTGATGATCAAAGGAAGAAACCAAGTAAATACTCAAAGAAAACTAAGTATATAAATTACAAATATACTTACTCAAAGAAAACTAAGTATATAAATTACAAATATACTTAAAAGAAGAAAATAGAAGTTCAAAGTTGATAAAGGGACTTCAGAGTCAACTTCGGAGTTACTATAGAAATTCGAAGACAAAGGGAAATCCTTTCAGAGTCATGAAGTCACAAGCTTTGGATTTAACAGAAACACCTTGGAACTAAGACAAGCGTTTCAGAGCGACTAGAGCACTTCAAACTTTTAAGCTCACAAACTTCGGACTCAATGAATTACTTCAGAGTTAGTTAAAGCACTTTGTAGTCACGGGCTCACAAACTTCAGAGTTGAATCAAACACTTCATAAGTAATGAGCTAATGATCTTTGAAGTCAGTAAAGTCCCTCTGAAATATAAAAGTAATAACTTCAGAGTCAGAAATGATACTTCAAAGTCAAGGCAAGGTTCTTCAAAGACAACATTGAAAGCCTTTGGAGTTAGCAGAATAGTCTTTGATGAATATGACTTGTTGGAGTTAGAAAACAAGTACTTCAGAGCTAAGTGAAGTAGTTCAAACATTTTGGAATTCAGAGTCAATTCCTTTAGAGTTACAGATTAAACACTTTGGAGACAAATCAAAATTTAAGATTTAGCCATCATTGCATCTAACATGAGTCATTTCTGTCACACCATTTTGAAGCCTCCGAAACATATCTTCAGAGCATCCGAAGTGACAAAAATGTTTAAAGTATGCAAAGAAACTACCTACTACTTGAAGCTTGGAGGATTTGAAGCTAATTCATAGCCTCTGAAATCTTGCTGAAAGTGCAACGATCTTAAATTCAAACATTTCTCTACATTAAATATTTCTCACCTACCACAACAGAAAAAGTCAAAGGCTTCAATATAAAAGGAGTTAAATAAGAATAAGGAAATCAAAGAGGTAACACTGAAAAACAAGAGAGAACATTTACTAAGTCTTTAAGGCTTTTCTTCCCGGATTTCACCTCCATTACAGTTCATTCAAAGAAGCAGTCAAAGTCATTCATTCAACCACTTTTGGAGATTGAATCCTACTGCTTTTATTGCTATATTATTTTTGTTTGTTGCTTCCAAACTTTATACAAAATCATCTTGTTAGAGGCATTAATATTTATGTACATTTATTTCTGCATATCTCTACAAGTTTGAGAACTTGCCTCCATGTAGTGAAAACAAGTAGGATACTTGCTTAGTATTTTATATAAGTAAGTTAGTGAGCTTGGAAACTAACATGTGTATTTGTTTGATTGGAAGGTTACTGATTAAAGAAGGTATTAGTGGAACCTGAGTTTAGTAGAGAAGGCTAACTCAGAGAAGTGGAGTAGGAACCCAAGTGAAAGGTTGAACCACTATAAAAATATCAGTCTAAGTGCATTGTGTTATCAATAATTTCTTTAGTCTTGCACTTTAATTATTATCTGGCCAAAATTTTTAAAGACTCAATTCACCCCCTGCCCTCTTGAGTCACCATCTGGACGGGACCAAAATTGGTATCAGAGTAGGCTTCACTAGTTATAGCTTACTATTCTATTCATATAACTTTTGAAGAGATCTCTACGGCTAGCTATTTCCATAATTGCTGAAGGTCAATCTACTTCCAAATCTCCACTATTTGATGGTACAAACTATGGATATTGGAAGATGAGAATGAAAAATTTCTTGATTACCTCATATTATTAGCAATGGAAAACCATCAAAGATGATTTGATTATCCTAAATAATAAAGATAAATACACTGCTGAGGATATTCTTATAGTTGAAAAAAATACTAAGGCAAAAAGCTGCCTTTATTATGCTCTTGCATCATCTAAATTTGACAAGATATCCTCTTGCGATACTGCAAAGGAAATCTGGGACAAACTAAAGGTTGCACGAGAAGGTACAAAACAAGTTAGTGAAACTAATATAAATATTCTTGTGCAGTAATATGAAGCTTTCAACATGAAGGAGGTAGAGTCAATTTCAGACATGTTTAGAAGGTTTCAAAAGATAACAAATGGGCTAAAAAATCTAGGAGAAAAGTATGCAAAGCCCAAAATTGGGAAGAAAATTCTGAGATCTTTGTTAAAGCAATGGATGTCCAAAGTGATAACAATTCTAGAAGCAAAGAATCTAGACACAATCAGTCTAGAAGAGCTCATGGGTTCTCTTATGATTCATGAGGTGTTAATGAAGTAGAAAAATATAGAAGAACCAAAGGGAAAGAAAGCAATTGCTCTTAAAGCTGAGTTAGAGAATAACGAATCCCAAATTGATGCATCCACAAGTGGAGATGAATATGAGGAAATGACAATGATTATAAGAAGATTCAAAGTCATGCTAAAGAAGAAAAAGTTTGGAAATAGTTCAAGGAACAATTTTGGAAGAAATGACAAAAAGAAAGAACTACCCACCTATTACAATTGTGGGAAACCTGGATACATGAAGTTTGACTGTCTAGAACCAGACAAGAGACAATAATTAGCAAAAGAAAATATACAACTCATACTTTGATAGAAAGAACAATAGTAGCAACAACAACAGAATAAGCAAAAAATTCCACAAGAAAAAGAAAGCTCTAACAGCATGGGAGATGCTAGAGAACATAATAAATGAAAGTGAAAGTGAGAAAGAAGAAGAACATGAAGCTCAAATCAGCTAACTCTCTCTAAACAAAAGTATTCAAGATACACTTCATATGGTAATCAGCTTTATGGCAATCCATGAAGAATAGGTAAATTCTGATTCTGAAACTCTTAGTCATGAAGAAATGTTAGAAGAATTATATTCAGATTTTATAACTTTGAAAGAGAAGTATAGAGAGACTAAAAAGAGCTAAAAAGAATTACAAATGAATGCTCCATAATTAAGGAAGAAAATTCCAAGCTCAAGAGTAGCAACAATACCATTAGCACAATTGAGAAAGTAATAGCTGAAAACAATGCTCTGAAAAAGACATTGACTTCCACTTTGTTAAGAATGAAACCAAAGAAAAGAAGTGGACAACAACAATACAGAAATTTTGAGCTTAAACAAACTACAATTTGAGTTCCAAAAACAATTGCAAATGTACTTAATGTAACCCAAACTCCTTTAGTTAAGTAGTTTTACCCAAGAAACAATGGGTACCAACACTATTTGCAACTAACCCACCTAGACCCATTCCCAAATGGGTACCAAAAGTTAAGACTTAACTTTATCCATGTAGGTGTGCTTGGGAGCCACAAAGAGCAGCATGTGGTATATTGATAATGGTTGCTCAAGGCACATGACAGGGAATAAGGAGCTGTTCATGGAGCTAAAATTGAAACCTGGTGGAATAGCAACCTTTGGTGATAATAGTAAAGGTAGAGTAGTTGGGATCGGTAAAGTTGGCCAACCACTATCTACTACAATTTTAGATATACTTTTAGTAGGAGGATTGAAATACAATCTTCTTAGTGTAAGTCAGTTTTGTGACAAAAGCTACAAAGTTGTGTTTGAATCTCAATTCAATTCTGTACTAGATAAGTCTCAATCAGTTATAGTATATAGTAGAAGACATGAAAATATATATTTAGTTGATCTCTCTAATATTCAAGCTAAGTGTCTTGTTGTGAATAACAATGAACCCATGTTCTGTCATAGAAGGCTTGGACATGCCAAAAAAAATCTGATTGAAAGATTATATAATAAAAATCTAATTATTGGCTTAGCAAAACTCAAATTTGATAATAAGTTATTTGATACTTGCATGAAAGGTAAGTTGGTAAAAGAATCATTCAAATCAAACAAAGAATATACATAACCAGACCCCTTCAGTTGCTACAAATGGATTTAGTTGCTCCAACAAGAACAAGAAGCCTTGGAGGGAAACATTACACATATGTCATTGTGGATGACTATAGTAGATTTACCTACGTAATGATTCAAGTATCCAAAGATGAAGCTTTTTTATTCTTTGAAATATTTACCAAGCATGTACAGAATGAACGAAGTTCTCATATTGTTTCCATAAGGAGTGATCATGATGGAGAATTTAAAAATCATAGATTCACTAATTTTTGTGAAAATAATAAAATTCTTCAAACTTTCTCTACACCAAGAACACCCTAACAAAATAGAGTAGCAAAAAGGAATAATAGATCCTTGTAAGAAATGGCAAGGGCAATGTTAAGTGAATACAGCTTACCATAGTATTTTTGGGCTAAAGTAATGAATACCACATGCTACATTATTAACAGAATCTTTGCTAGATCCATACTCAACAAAACTCCATTTGAATTATACTACAGTAAAAAACCAAATATTTCATATTTTCATACTTTTGATTTTAAGTGCTTTATTCTTAACAATGGCAAAGAAAACCTTAGAAAATTTGATAGTAGA